>VDFB02000003.1:611660065-611680539 GCA_007258455.2 Sequoia sempervirens
TTTAAGGGTAGAGGGTAAAGGATTTAAGGGTTAAGGGTAGAGGGTAGAGGGTTAAGGGTAGAGGGGAGAGAGATAGGAGTGAGTGAGTGACAGAGAGACATGAGAGAGGGAGAGTGGGTAGGAGGGAGAGATGAGAGAGAGAGAGAGGGAGGGAGTGGGAGAGATATAAAGGGTATAGGGTAGAGTGTTTAAGGGTTTAAGGGTAGAGGGTATAGGATAGAGAGAAAGAGAGAAAGAAACCTATAAAAAATCAATTTTCTCATAACGCAAGCGCATTTTGAAATAGTAGAGATATCGCCATTCTTTTAGCAAGACATAATGCACTTGTGTTATAATGCGAGCACATTATAGCATGAGCATTTTTTTCTTGCTCTAGAAATGGTAAAAAAACTCAATATACCCATGATCTCAAGGTCCACATTCTACATATTCTCCTAGTTCTATGCGTGCTCCGATAAAAAAAAAAAGCTTTTTGATGATTTTGTGCATGCATGTTTTTTACATTCCACCACCTTTTTCATGATCTATCCACCACCTTTGCATGAAATAAGAGAGTTTTCACATTGAAAGGAATATAATATAAATTGAAGTCTGAATTCCATTCAAGAGTGATATACAATTGAAGTTTGGAGGGGAACAAGCTTTTGAAAAAGTCAAATTGTTGAGGAGTTTGAAGAAAGAAGAAGGAAAGGCTACATAATTGGGTAGAACTCCTCCGTTTGAAACTCTAGTTTTTTAGGTATGTGAAGTTTTTATTCATTTTCATATTCCATGTTGATCATTGTTTTTTTTTCATTATAACCTTATCTTCTCAATGCACATTTTAAATTACACAATTCCTTACACTTGCCAATTACATTTTTAACCCACATCTCTTTGAGGCATTTTGTTAAACAATTGACTTACCTTGTGTATGCTTCCACATTTTTTATACACATATATATAGGACATAATTTATAAGGAAGTAAAATAATACATCATTTCTCAATCCTTTACTATGGATGTGCATACCACTCTCCAAAGCTTTCATTTTGGTATAGGCATGGGGGATGTTGGAAAATGTAGTTGAATTTGGTTTTACACCTACAATTTGCATATGCTTGAAATTTTCTAAATCCTTTTCAATAAATCTATTTTGTGCATATCCTACAATCATTATAGTCTATGATGACATATCTCATTGAGGTATTTTTTCAAATAGTTATACCAAGTAGATGACTGCCTTGTCTATGCTACCAAACTTTCCATACATGTCTCTAAAAAATTGGAATATACTCCTCCCACATTGATAGATCTTTGAATATATTTTGGTTTTCATCTCTATTTCTAAATTTTCCTCATCACTAAACTTACCTCATCACTTATGTTGTGATATATTTTAAATGTTTCCTTGATTAGTCTACCTACAAGGGATTCTAACCCTTCTCTCCACTGTTTCAAGACTCTTTATTTAAGGCTAAGTTAGCAACATGGGGAAAGGTGCAACCTATCTTGCAATCATGGATCAAAATGGAAGAATGGAAAAGGCATTTGAATTGTTTGACAATAAATTTTTTGTATAAATGTATGCAAAATGTGGTAGCATTGATAAGCTAGTGAGCTTGGTAAGCTTGTGAGCTTGGCAAGCTAGTGAGCTCACTAGCTTGCCAGTTCGGTAGGGTTGAAAAGGTAGGGGCAGCGTGAAAAAATGCATCATAGAAATGAGGGACTATGAGGCATTTTTCATGCTGTCCCTACCTTGTCAACCCTACTAAATTGGAAAACTAGTGAGCTTCACATACTAGTGATCTCACTAGCTGGCCAATTTGGTAGTTTATGTGAGAACCCATTTCTATGAGGCATACACTACCCCTACCTTGTCAACCATACCAAATTGGAAAGATAGTGAGCTCACTAGGTTGCTAATTTGGTAGGGTTGACAAGGTAGGAGAAGCGAGAAAACATGCCTCATAGACATCACTATGAGTCCCCATTTCTATGAGACATTTTTTCACCCTGCCCCTACCTTGTCAACCCTACCCAATTGGCAAGCTTGTGAGCTCACTAGGTTGCCAATTCGGTAGGGTTGACAAGGTAGGGGTAGTGTATGCCTCATAGAAATGTGGTAATGTGGCATTCCATGATTGCAAGATAGGCTCAAAATGGAAGCATGGAAAAGGCATTTGAATTGTTTGACAATAATTTTTTTGTAGAAATGTATGTAAAATGTGGTAGCATAGACAAGCTTGTGAGCTCACTGGCTTTCCAATTCGGTAGGGTTGACAAGGTAGGGGCAGTGTATACCTAAGTAAACCATGAGACCCCATTTCTATGAGGCATACACTACCCCTACCTTGTCAACCCCACTGAATTGGCAAGCTAGTGAGCTCACAAGCTTGTCAATTCGGTAGGGCTGAAAAGGTAGGGGAAGCATGAAAAAATGCCTCATAGAAATGGGGACTCACAGTGATAATGTCATCCCCATTTCTATGAGGCATTTTTTCATGCTTCCCCTACCTTGTCAACCCTACTGAATTGGAAAGCTTGTGAGTCATGAGTCCCCATTTCAATGAGGCATTTTTTCATGCTTCCCCTACTTTGTCAACCCTACCGAATTGGCAAGCTTGTGAGCTCACTAGCTTGCCAATGCTCACATGATTTTTCTAATGGAATGCCTTAAAAAAATGTGGTAATGTGGCATGCCATGATTGCAAGATAGACTCAAAATGGAAGCATGGAAAATGAATTTGAATTCACATTCCTTGTCCATGCTTCCATTTTGAGCCTATCTTGCAATCATGGCATGCCACATTACCACATTTCTTTAAGGAATTCCATCAGAAAAATTCATGTGACCTTTTTCTATGCTGGAAATACTCTTCTATAGGATGATTGTAAATATTTTGTATGAAGCCTTGAATGAAATATATTTCATTTATTTTTTATGGATTCATTTTTTAGGAACTAATATTTGTCTGATCATTACCATGCTATAGGAAAATTATCCACCATGCCGAGGAAGAAAACAAGGGATAAACTAACAAATGAAGAGTATGAAACCAATAAAGAAAAAAATAGAGAATGGGTGAGGGAATATTGTGAAAAGAAGAAATTGGATATGATTATCGAAAACAAGCCAATTGAAGAGGAACCTCAACCATCAAAAAGAGAAAATGCATTGGAAAAAAAAATGGCACGAATACAAAATCATTGTGGTAAGACATATTTGAATACCATAGTTGGAGACACACCCTCTATCACAAGTGAATAAGAAGGGACACCATTAAGCACAAGTGAATATGGATGGACACCATCTAACGCAAGTGAATATGGAGGGACACCATCTACCGCAAGTGAATATGGAGTGACACCATATACCACAAGTGAATATGGTTGGACACCATCTACCACAAGTGAATATGAAGGGACACCACCCACCTCATCTCAAGTTGAGAGTACATAATCACTCAGATTCGAAAAAGAAGGTACACCATCATCCCCATGTGAACCTCAAGGTATTTCATCTCTTCCACCCTCAATCAAAGGTACGCAATCTAGCCCACCTCACTTAAATATTGATGAAATTCCTAATGTTGAGATGTATGTACCTAGGAGAACACCACCTAGAATTTTGTGTAGAAAGCCAAAGTATTTGATTAATATTAATGAGGATATTTTGCAACACCTAGAAGGTAAGATTCCAACGCGCACTTGTAGAAGATATGTTGATAAGATTCATAAATTTTTCTTTGAAAGGATAAATGAGACCGCAAGATGTTAGCTATTTGTTGAAATGATGTGAGGTATAAAGTATAGAAACATCATGAAGACTCTTGGGTTGAGAACATCAAATGATTCAAGTGAAAACACTATTGTGAAGAATCTAATGGATGCTTATGAGATTCTGGGTAGGACCTCACACTCAAAGGATAGTAATGTCACCTGACGTGTCATTACATCAACTTTGGTAAGTAGTCAAACAAAGATAGATCGTCTCATTAGAAAGACAAGTGAAAATTTGAGAATTAATAGAATTTTTTTATCAAGAGTCATTCAAAGGTGGAAAAGAATTGAGGGCACGATTCAAATGAATTATGGGAATTCTCAAGGACACTGCAATGAAAAGATAAAAAAGTTGTTGAAGCATTGAGAACACTAATTGAAGAGTATTGGAAGAATAACACAAGTCCATCTCTAAATCAAAGGGATGTGGTAAGAAGGAGAATCGGTAGTCGGAACCATGAGCCACATCCAAAGAATTTTTTGGATACAACTCAAACCCAATTTTTTCATAAATTTCAATAGGATTATCCTCAAATTAGTATTTGTCAAAGATATTTTGAAATGATTAAATCTTTTTATGTCAAGATAAATCACACAGGAACTACTTGTTGTTGTAGACTACATATTGAATTCTCTAACCATTATGATGTTTACCGTTCTATATGTTTAGATTTTCATACTAATGATGTTTTGTAGGATTGTGGCATACAAGCCCCGCCAACATCTTCAAGAGAGTTCTCATCAGAAAGTTTATGTGAAATAGAGGATGGAAAAATATTCTATAGGACACTATGCTTGGATGGTTCATGTTAGCATTGTGGTGGCTTGCAGTGTATGCTAGTATGTCAACATATGGAAAGCACAGATGAAGTGGGAAAAAAACTAGTAGATTTTGGGAAGTATAAAATAGTGGCATACACTACAAAAGATGGTAATCAAGCAAAAAGGTGTGATTTGGTTATTCTAAATATTCTAGTGTATCAATTTATGTCCATGTTTCGTGATAATATAGTGTATGAGTATGAAAGCCATACCCATAGAGCCTGATGGTTGGACATGCAATTTAGGCTATGCAAGGACACCTTTCTAGTTGGCAACATAGTTTTAGTGGTTGACTTTGTAGAGAACTACACTCTACAGCCATAGTGTGAGGTGCAGTCACAATATTACAACTCCACACAGGTTTCAATATTTGTGCACATAGCATTCATTCATGCAACTAATAGTACAAAGGACCAAAGGAAGGTATTGAGGGAGTATCACTTGTATATTATTGATGATCACACACATTCTCTAGAGTTCATGCAAGGCTGCTTCCAGATGTTCTACAATGATTTGGCTCAGAGGGGCATAGCATATGGTCGACGTATAATATCATCAAATAAATATGCAGTACAATTCAAGAACTCGTGCATGTTCTATTGGTTGTGAAGGATGCATGTCATTATAGGTGTTCAACATATGTGGAACTTTTGTAAGGCTAGACATGGAAAGGGGGAGCATGATGGTGCAGGAGCAGGTTTGAAAATAGCATTAGCATGAGAAGAGTTAAAGTATAAAGATAATGCAAAATTGACACATGCAAAATCAATCGTCGAGTGTTGTAATGCTTCAATGGGTCTTGGTAATGAAGGTACATATTTAGTTCATAGATTTTTTTGGTTGATGGATGATACAAACATTGCACCATATGAGGATTTTTGTACACTAATAGGATTGAGTGAGCTACACTCTTTTCTTAGCTCAGATGTAGGTTAATGGAGTATCAATACATGGAAGATGGCATGCTTTTGTTCTTCATGTACAATGTAAGCCTGGGATGATTTTGAGTCAAAAGAGTGGGTTGAGAAATGGTTGTTAAGTTATCTTAGCCCACTTCACATGTATCACCCTCTGATGGAATTGGAACTAACACAGATGGATTTATCGGTTGAATTTGACCACATATCAAATCTAGCTCAACCAGGTAATATATCTACTTACTTAGGTTTTGAAATTCCTATTGTTATCTTACTCTGTAGTGTATTTGTAATGTTGACTAATTTCAAGATATTTGTTGCACATATCAATACAAGGAATGTTTATGCAGTTATTGTAGATGAAGACAGTGAAGATGAAATAGACTATTACTTGTGTCATTGTGTTGAGGCCAAAAAGAATTAGAGGCCCTAGTTATAGATGGAGAAAACATCGAATACCCTATAGGCTCATTTTTTGCTACTGGAAATGGCTTAGAAGGTACCCACATAAGAGTGTTAAATATTGGTTGTTTCAAGACTTTGACACACATCGGAAGATTCTTCATTACTCGAACATTTTCATGGCATCCAATTTTCATTTGACCAAATATGGGGGTAGACCTTTGAACAAGACCTTGTAGAAGGTCTATGAGTCTGACCATGAGGCAATACTTGACATAATAAAGAGTAGAGAAAACCTGGATGGTTCGTTGGATTAATTTGTAGGTATGCACAATGGTTTTTATTAATTTATACTTGTATGTACATTAATTTGTATGATTACAATGCTATCATCTCATGTTTATATCATCTTCTTTTACTTTTCCTATCTGTAAGTAACCTACTAAAAATTGATTGGTGTCCCCTTGTAGAAAATGCTGATTTATGAGCCATCTAGAAGAATCTTAGCCAAAAAAGAAATGAAAAATCCTTATTTTGATGATCTTGACAAATCTCAATTATGATTTTAAGCCATTATAAAAGTGTGTGTGAAGCTTACCAAGGTAATTTCAAGTTATCCATTTGAAGTTAATCTTATCATAAGCACCTATGATGTAGAAATTATAAGAGCATCTCAAATTTCAAGTTATTTTATTCATGAGAGGTGTTGTGTGCAATAGGTATCTTGGAACTCCCATTGAAGATGTATGACCAAGAGTGACTAAGTTGAGAGACTAGCATGCCTATCCTCAATGGAAGCATCAAGATTTATGCCTTGTTGTTCCTGACTTGGAACCAAATGGTGTGGATTTGTTGTCTGTAAGTGCCTACCAGCTATTTTCATTTCATTTCCATTTTGGATGCTCTTTCTTTTTATTCTTTTAATTTTCCTATTTGTAAGTAAACTACTAAAAATTGATTCATGTCTCCTTGCAGAAAATGTTGATTTATGAGCCATACAAGAGAATATCAGCCAAAAAAGCAATGCAACATCCTTATTTTGATGATCTTGACAAATCTCAATTATGATTTGAATCCATTATAAAAAAGTGTTTGAAGCTTAGTGAGCGAATCTCAAGTTATTCATTTGCAGTTAACCTCATCATGAGCACCTATGATGTAGACATTATAAGAGAATCTTGAATGTATGAGTGACATTGTAAAAGATCTGTGAGAATAGAGTACCTAAGGCATTGTGCCTACAAGTACAAGAAAAATAAATCTCATTTTATTGTAAAGATCATATTATTAATATAGTGAGTGTAATAACTATTGATGGTTACTAATCATTCTTTTTCTTATTCTATTCTCTCCCTATTATAACTAGCACCAATTGACTAACTTATTATAAAAACTTAATTTATTAAAACAAATCAACCTAATGATTATATATCAATATAAATATAGAATACAACTTATTCAAATAAACATTTGTAATGAGATTTACTCAAATTTTGAAATTCATTGCTTCCCTCAAACATTTGTAATTCATGCAACGTAATCCATTAACAGTCCAAATTGAAAAAGGGAAGCAATCTTTGACAGCCTAGTACCTAGATACCATGTCAGTTATAGGAATTCCATTTGAGGCATTGGGATCACATAGGGAACCTCTACAATAACCTCTCTTGGCTTTTGTTATCTCAGAGTCAGTTTTCCATGGTGTTCAGTTTTCACTTGATGGAAAAAGTGTCAAATGCAATCAGTGTAAAGTTGCAAAGTGGTGCAACTTTCATTCTATAACTTGTGACCAAATGGAATGTTCCAACGTATCTGGATGGGTATGTTTATGCTAGGCATGGTCCTCTTTCACACCTGAACATGTTGAATCACTCTGAGCTACGTTCAACCGGCTTAATCCCTTAAGGTTCCAAAGTGAAAAAGGGAATCAATCTTTGACGGGCTATTACTCAGAAACCACGATGCTTACAAAATCTCCATCTAAGCCCATGGGATCACATTGGGCCCCTCTACAACAACCTCTCTCAGTTTTTGTTATCTCAAATTCATTTTCCTGTGGTTTCCAGTTTTCACTTGATGGAAAAAGTGTTAAATGCAAGCAGTGTAAAGTTGCAAAGTGGTGCAACTTTCATTCTGCAACTCGTATGACCAAGTGAACCATTCCAACGTATCTAGATGCTTACATTTACACTAGGAATGGCTCTTTTTCACACCCAAACATGTTGAATCTCTTTGATCTATGTTCAATCGACTCGATCCCTTAAGGGTCCAAAGTGCAAAAGGGCAACAATCTTTGACAGGATATTACTTGGAAACCATGATGATTATGAACTCTCCATATGAGCCTATAGGATCACATTAGGACCCTCTACAATAACGTCTCTCATTTTTTGTTATCTTGGAGTCATTTTCCTGTGGTGTCCAGTTTTCACCTAATGGAAAATGTGTCGAATGCAAGTAGTATAAAGTTGCAAAGTGGTGCAACTTTCATTTTGTAACTCTTGTGACCAAACATACCATTCCAATGCGTTCTTATGGGTATATTTACACTAGGAATGGTTCTCTTTCATACCCAAATAGGTTGAATTGCTCTGAGCTACATTCAACCGGCTTGATCCCCTAAGGGTCCAAAGTGCAAAAGGGTAGCAATCTTTGACAAGCTATTACTCGAAAACCATGATGCTTACGAACTCTCCGTCTGATCCTACAAGATTGTGTTGAGTCCCTCTATAATAAAATCTCTCATTTTTTGTTATCTTAGAGTCATTTCCCATGGTTTCTAGTTTTCACTTGATGGAAAAAGTGTCAAATGCAAGCAGAGTAAAGTTGCAAAGTAGTGCAACTTTCATTCTGTAACTCATATGACCAAACAAATTTTTCCAATGTGTATGGATGGGTACGTTTACGCTAGGCATGGTCCTCTTTCACACCCAAACATGTTGAATCACTTTGAGCTACATTCAACTGGCTTGATCCCTTAAGGGTCCAAAGTGCAAAAGGGAAACAATCTTTTACGGGCTATTACTCAGAAACTGTGATACTTACAAACTCTCTATTTCAGCCTATGGGATCATCTTGGGCCCCTCTACAATAATGTCTCTCAGTTTTTTTTATCTTAGAGTCATTTTCCGATGGTGTCCAGTTTTCACTTGATGGAAAAATTGTCAAATGCAAGTAGTGTAAAGTTGCAAAGTGGTGCAACTTTCATTTTTGCAACTCGTGTGACCAAACAGACTATTCCAACACATCTGGATGGGTATGTTTACACTAGGCATGGTCCTCTTTTGTACCCAAAAATGCAAGATTTCTCTGAGCTATGTTCAACTAGCTCGATCCCTTAAGGGTCCAAAGTGAAAAAGGGAAGCAATCTTTGACAGGCTATTACTCAAAAACTGACACTTACGAACTCTCTGTCTAAGCCTATGGGATTGTGTTGGGCCCCTCTACATATCTTAGAGTCATTTTCCCATGGTGTCCAGTTTTCACTTGATGTAAAAAGTGTCAAATGAAAGTAGTGTAAAGTTGCTTATGTTGTGAAGATTATGTATCCTTTTCTTAATTGAGTTATTTCAATCAAAAGATTAAATATACTAAAATCTTCTTATCAAACATCTCATGGAATACCAATTGAAAACATGTTTTTTTTATTGTAGATAAAGCATTTGATGGAACTCTTTGAATTAAATTCAATTGAGATATGTAAGAACAAGGGAGAATTAGGAAATACATTTCTCAAGGATCTTAAATAATCCTTCTCTCCTATTGCAATTTTGGGTGGATTATTGCTTTCAAATTATTGGGAATGCTTTGCCTATTTTCTAGTTGGAAGTTGCCATTCTAGAAGGCTCATCTCTTGATATATATTATACTCATTCTTAATCAATTATCAAGTTAATAATCAGTGCATTTATTTACAGTTAATCTTTTCTTTTCAATTTGTACAATTTTGTAATTTGTAACTCTACTAGTAATCCTAGAAATATTGAAGTTGTTTAACATCAATCAATAAATATTTAAGACAAACCATGAAGGAAAACAATGATCAATGCTAGGGCTAACCAATTAATAAGTGTACACATGAATAAGTTAAGCAAACATGTGAATAAGGGAAGCACAAGTACTCAAAAACATGTAAGCCTTGAAGTATACACATGAATACATAGTATACACAAATTAATACAAAGTATATGCATGAATACAAGGTATACACATGAAAAAATGTAAGTCACAAAGTATACATTGGAATATACATAAGTCACAAAGTATACACATAAGTTGCAAAGTATACACTTGAATACATGTAACTCATATCTATTGAACCATGGAATTATAATGCAAATATGGAAACCATCGATAAAAAGGATTTGTATTAACCAAATAGCGATGTAGGCATACATCAATATATGTTGATATAAGTATAAAATATATACAAAATAACCATATAGGCTTATGAGAATGCCATATAGGCATACAATGTCAAATATATGCAATACAAAATATGTACAAAAATGCCATATAGACATACAACAAAGGGCTCTAGAATCAAAATTCATTGCTTTGCATCCTCTCAAAATAAATTATTTCTCTTTGCTTGTCAATGGGATGGTGATAGGTCTGTCACTCTTTTATTCTGAGGCTAAGGAGTGCTCGTGGTGCTCCTCCTAGGGTTTATCTCTTGGTCAAGCTTTATCTATTACAATAAGAAGTAAAGACATTAATATATAGAAATTACATTATAAAAAATAATATATTTAACAAAATAATCACTTACCGCTAGTAGACGATCTCTCTCCTCGAGGGAAATATTCACATGCCCATGTTGTGGCATGCTAAAGCCCTGTAGAAACCATCCAAAGAGAAATTAAACTATAAATCAATAATGGTTTGATTTTTCACTAACTAACAACTATAACAACGAATGTAAATTGAAATTTAGTAATCTACCTCATACCTCCTCTATGAGAGCCATCGAGGAGTCTATAGTAGATGAAACACCGAGCTCCATTTCCCTATGAGCATTCGGAGGTGTATTCGCTTCCAAAATCTAAAAATAAAACAATAAATTATTCAATCACGAAAACTACAATAGCAATCCATGTCATGGCTTATAATGTATTAGATAATGAATAAAATTTTGAGTACTTATTAAACTATATAATTTTGACTATCATGCTTACTATTTTCCCTATCCATAGCTTGTCCAAAAGCACCTATTTTTAGGCTTTTACCCACAATAGCAAGGCGGTGAACAGTTTGATAAAATGTTTTCATAGACATGTATGATAACTGTGGTAGCATAGAGAAGGAAGTGAACTATTGGAAAAAATGCCTCAAGGAAATGGGGTCTCATGATAATTGAAAGCCATTACAAACAAATGTTTCATGGCACTCCATCACCATAAGACCACATTTCTTTGAGGAATTTTTTTGAACAGTTCATTGCCTTGTCTATGGTATTATGCTGGGATGGGATCGATGGTATAGTGTGGTCTTGGTTATGAGATGGAGGGTGATCATGACATGAAGAGGGAGGAGTGGGGACTTGAACAAGTGGAATAAAAGCTGGAAGGTTCCATGGATTGGTAAATTAAAGATGAGGATGAGGACCTTGAAAAGAATTTGGAGGGGAATTTTGGCTAAAGGGTTGGTTTCTATTCTTCAGGCAATGAGTTGTTTGAAAAAATGTCTTAGGGAGATGTGGTCTCGTGGTGATGGAATGGTGTTCCATCACCATGAGACCAAATTTCTTCAAGGAATTTTTTCATACTATTCACTACCTTGGCTATAATATTGCTTACTATTATGCTTTGACATATTTTTTCCAAGCATCCATAGTTTGTTGGAAAGCACCTATTTTGGGATTTTAGCCATAGTAGCAAGGAAGTGAGAAGTTTGATAAAATGCTTTGGTACACATGTATGGAAAATTTGGTAGCATAGAAAAGGTAGTGAGCTATTTGAAAAAATGCCTTGAAGAAATGTGGTCTCATGGTGATGGAATGGCATTCCATCACCATGAGATCACATTTCTTCTAGGTATTTTTTCAATGTACTCACAGCCTTTTCTATGCTATTGCTTACTATTATGCTTTGATAGATTTTTTCCAAGAATCCATAGTTTGTTGGAAAACACCTTTTTTAGTCTTTTAGCCATAGCAGCAAGGAAATGAATTGTTTGATAAAATGATTTGGTATAGACATGTATGGAAAATGTGGTAGCATAGAAAAGGTGGTGAGTTGTTTGAAAAAATTCCTCAAAGAAATTGGGTCTCATGGTGATGGACATCACCATGAGACCACATTTCTTTGAGGAATTTTTTCAAACTCATTGCCTTGTCTATGCTATTTCTTACTATTATTCTTTCATATTTTTCTTCCAAGCATCCATAGCATATACAAGATAGTGAACTGTTTGAAAAGATACCTAAATAAAAATTGGTCTCATGGAATGCCATGACAAGAAAATGCAATTGGAAGTTGATCCTACTTATTACTTATGCTATGTGAAGTAATTTCATCACTGCTTATGTTGAATTTCTAAACAACTATATTGTAGTTGAAAATTTTTCATCTATCAACATCTAGTTATTAGTTATGGAATGTGAAGTAATGGTTTGAGTTTGAAAGATGTGCAATGCAATGTAATCAATGATATGAATATAAAATACAAAAATATATTAAGTACAATTCATAACTTAAACTCTTTATTCTATTACCTGCATGTAGGTTTGTCTAAATCCACTAGCACTGGGAGGTGTTCCCATGAAACCTCCAATATTAGCCTATTCAACATCCAAAATCAGATATTAGAATACCATTCATATAACAATGCTATTAACATGTAATAAATTTATAATTGTTTACTAGTTACATACCTCAATGGTAGATGTAGTGGAGTAATAAGTAGGTGTAGGGACAATGTATCTAGTATCAACACTGTGACCCTGAAATTTTATTAAAATCATAAAACTAAATTAGTTAATATTGCATTTCAAAATTGAAATTTAATAAATTAAATTCAATGAACATGCTAACATTTATATGAGTATCAATGTCAAAAGCCTCATTCAAAATGTCATCTTCCCTCTCCATCTCCATAGCTGCAAACATATCCTGTGTAGCAGCCTCATGAGTGTTGGTGGGGTCATATGAACAAGTCACCCCACAAGCCTAACACAAATTGGATCGAAGCCCACCACTAGAAGACTCCCCTAGATGGCACTATAGTATAGAGCTGGCATGTTGGATGACACTCTAGGTTAAAGAGATAATGGCCTACAAAGTGTCTACCTCAACACTCTCCTTTGCAATGGAAGGGATCACATTGTGCTCATGAGGCAGCCTAGAAAGAGGTCATCTCGCTTGCCACCTAGGATCTTGTTGTGCACCAAGTCTATCTTGAGCCGACCCCCCACCTCTCCCCTAGAAGTCCCTCATATCAAAATAATTCAGGATTTTTTTAGGATTAACTCACAGTATAGTTTCCTCAGGAAATATTGTGGGACTTCACAATTGTTGCATGGTGGGTAATCAAAAACCGTGTACCACCTATCCCAAAAAAGGTTCCTAATCTATTGGTGGTGGCACCAATGGATAGGAAACCTCTTCACATTGAGGCTAAGATTTTGATTTGTGCGTGGGCCAGTGAATAATGTGCACAGATCTAATTTTTTAATTTTTAGATCTTTTACATCTTTATATGATAATTTATCCCATTAAAAATTCCTAGCCGCCTACTCCTATCTTTCCAACCACTTAATTTTTTTATTGATTGCACCTACATGTTTTAACATTTCTTTAAGTGAGTTTTCAAGTGTTTTTATTTACATGGTTGAACCGTTTGGATCGTTCAACCTTGTGATTAACTCCTTAATTTTTTTATTGTTTTCAATTTCACTCATCAAATTTTGCTGAGCACTAGGAGGATGTTGAGGGATTGGTGGAGGAGATTGTTGTTGTGGTTGTTAAACTTGAGGATTTTGTTCCTCTCATTGTTTCTCTACTTGTTGAGGATTTTCGAGAGGGTTTTGAAGAGGGTTTTTAGTTTCATTATCATCTCCTACAAAATCAACAAATAAATATAAAAATCAACCTAAAACTAACAAAAAAAACAACAAAAAACAAACAATCCTTACCTCTTCGACCTCCCCATCAATGTGGTGGAATCTTGGTGATGAAGTAGCAACAATTTGATGAAAAAATTGTAATATTCACTCCTCCCATAATCCAAGCATGCAAAATAAGGGCTTTTGGTTGTGGGCAAAAAAAAAACTAGTCACAAAGAAAATGAGCTCAATTTCCTTCTTTTTTTCTTTTAATTGCTCATAACACGAGCGTGTTATTTTGTGCTCACATTATAACCTGAGTGTGGAATAGGCTCAATATGGATGAGCCTTAGGATTGGCACACCAAGCCATAATACGAATGCATTAAATAATGTGCTCATATTATAATGCACTCACATTATGAGCTATCATAACTTTTTTTTTAAATTTGGCCACAATTTGGGCCCCCATCTTTTTGCACCCGCCCTCATGTTCCATCAAATAATCATCCATCTAGAATATTAATTGAACACATTCATAGTCCACCTGACCATTGACATCATAATATTTGATATCATATTCATTTTTCACATCAAACTAAAAAAATTTATAAACATTTTATTTAATAGTTTCATCCAGAAGCATATACCCTGGCCTTTTGAAATCAAAATTGTAGCTGCAATTTTGAGACATGAAAATGAATAAAGGACTCATATAAATCCCAAGATTCATCTACTAATTTATGTCCCATACCAAAAAATAACTCATGTTGTGTGATGAACAAGAAATTTTCATACACAGACATATTTTCAAACTGATATTCACACTTAAGTATTGCAAATAAGATATACTGCCACATGCTCTACTATTTTGGAAATAGGATTTATCAAAATTCATAGTACTTTTTCCCTCACTCATTTTAGGGTTATCACAACAAACATCATTAGTAATGACATCATAGGAATCAAAAAATATTTTCATTTTAGGTTTAGTAACATATTCTGATTTATCTTTCAAATCATCATTCAACTCAATGCAAAATGCTTCAAAGGATATAGGGTGAGTAGCAAAGAACTCATTTGTATCATTAGTTGATAGGTGTGTTGACCCAAAAGTGAGAGATTCATTATAATCTGAGTGTTATTCATTAGCAACTAAACAAGTATCTTCATTTTCTTTCACATCAATGCACTCCTTATTGAATGAAAACATGTCCATTTTGGTAAAGAAACATGCATATTCCATCTCATTAGTACTCTCATGAGCTAGTGGCTTCACATATAGATCTGGATCACCAAAATTCTTTATGTTATGCACATCAATATCATCCTCACACATCATAGACATTTCCATCTCCAAATTACGTTCTAGGTATTCATGAAAATGGATTTGTTCACTCACTTGTGAGAAAATAGCTTTATGAACATGCATATTATTGTATCCTTCAGGTGAAGAAAATTCCTCTAGATTATTCTCACATGAAGATTCATAATCCTCAGAAAAATAACCAGAAATTTCACTCTCATCATGACCCTCATCACTAGAAAATTCATCACTACATAACCTATTCTCAGAGTTTTCAGAGTGAATGCCTAAATTTTAATCCTCAATATCTTGACCACTAATTTGCAATGAGGAATGAACAACACTTGCAAATGTATCCTTATCCTCATCACTGGTGTACTAATTTGCATGTAGGTTGCTTGTGAATTGATTACAATCAATATCCTCATCCATACCACAAGATATATATTTATTCTCTGATATACCCTTTTCACTTTTTTGCAATGCCTTCTAATTTTTCTCAATAGGGCAGCCACTATTGGCACTTTGAGACATCATAACTTATGCACAATCACACTTGGCTTCCTCAACAATCCTCATCCAAACTAGTATTTGATCAAAACCATGAGGCTTCAACTCCTTTGGCAAGGTACTCAGCCCTAGCTCAAATATTTCACAAAACAAATCAATGCATGCTAAATCCTTAGGTCTAAAATTTTTGGGGACTTCCAACAAGGAATCCAAGAACCTTGCAAAAATTCCATATGGTGATTCTCCCTTATGTCTTTTCATATTACATAATCCTTGAACAAAAGATATTTGATCAATATTGCTTAAAATTTGTTGATTTTCAACTTGGAGCTCACTATGATCTGTATGTTGTGATGATGGAAAAATTAGGACAATAGAAGAATTATAATTTTGACATTCATTACTATTTCTTGATCCATGAATTCCATTGACATGAGATGTGCCAGGATAACCAACACTTGCAGCCATATACCCCCAAATTATTTTCAATGTACATGGACATTTGATATGCATTATGAAGTGTTGTAGGGTCCTTATCCCTTAATAGATAACTTGTTTCTTCCTCAAATGCACCTAAATAAACAACAAAACATTATGCATCTTGTGGTCTTATATTTTCTATAATATCCTTTATTGCCTTTAAAAATATGAGATTGAAACCTGGGACTAACTCATCTTCTTCTTTCTGGATGTTCATAAATTTTTTCCTTACTGAAATAGGATCAATTCTCTCACCAAATTGTTCAATGAATACTTCCATGAAATCATTCTAAGAAGAGATAGAACACACTAGAAAATATGAAAGCCAATTGATGGAATCTTCCTTTAAATATTGAACAAATAATTTTATGACATCTTTGTGGTTTATCTCATAATCTCCCATCAAATCAAAAAACACTTGCAGATGCTTATATGTTGATTCCAAGCTCTACCCCTTAAATTTTGGAAAAAAAATTCTAACCTCATTAGGAACAGGGTTTGGGAAACCTTGAATACCATTAAATTTTAATGGTCTATACCTTCCAATAGAAAATTTACTTTGATAGCATGATAGGGACTGCACATTCTTCATATTTGTATCTAACACCACATAGGGATGTACATGTGAATGATACATTTTCATACATCCCTTTAGAAAATTCAAACATCAACTCTATAGTTGATCACTTCCTTATTTCTTGCTTTAATCATGATCTTAAACTATTACAATGTGCAACTCAAATATACCCACATCTAAGATCTCTCTAATGGGAATATTTTCAAGCACAATCATACTTCTTCAACATAATATTAAGGTTGCAAATTGTAACTCAGAAGTATGTAAAATTATCACTATCATTCCCTTTCTTACTGCTTAGTTTCACCTAATAGGGAACCAAAATTTATCCAAACCATCAAATATGGTTTTCATAACAAGTTTATGCTTCTTGAAAACAAAAATATGGAAAATACCAAGACATGTTGCAGCTACTGTAAATTCTTTGTTCTGATTGGAAATCTTTATAGATCTGAAACTGTCTTAAAAATTTCATTAGGTTCTTTCCATAGAGTCACCACCTCTCTTCATAGAGGACTAAACTTCAATAATATGAAATTATTTCAATGATTAATTTCATTCTCGGTCTTCTTCAACAGTAGATTCACATATAAATCTCTTTATATTTACTACGACAAAACCCCTTCCAGGTTTAAAACTTCAATATTTGAACTAGATGTTCAGATTCACCAAATTCTTGACTCTTTCCAAATAGTACTAAAGCCTTCTGAGACTCTCCTCCTAGCTTCTCATCAGGATGCTTCATCATATGACCTCAGGTCTAGTTCATCTCTTCTCAACAAATTCCTCATTCTTAATATTTCTTGATTTCTTTAAATAATGCACATTGGTGTACAAATCTCAGAGTTGCCACCCACATTTAGTGTGAATTTATGGAAACATTCATGGAAATATGGGTAGAATTGACATAATATGCAAGCTCAAAGGAAACATAGAAAACCCTAGGCGACGTATACAAGAATTGACTCATTGACACCAAAGTTAGATTGAAGGATGAACTTGTCTTTCCAAGATGCTTGACTCTAACAATTATGATCTAGAAATAGAGACTTTGTATGGATTTTCCCTAGTATATTCTGCAATTTGTTGGTTATTCTTTAAGAACCAAACTTGATCTTAGCCATCATCTATGAATCTGCTACAATTCAATGGTCAATAATGGTGAAGATTAACCAATGAACAAGTAAAGGATTGCTGGGCCTTTACTTCTGTACTTTGTTGGAACTGTAAATTTCTACACATTTTCACAAGTTTTTCATTGCCCTAAGTTTCCATAGGGTCCTTATCATAAGCAATAGGTTTTTTTTTCATATCATTGTTCCCATTTATTGCCATGTGGTTTCATTGTTTCCACCAAGTCTTGCATTTTTCACATTCTAGTTCTTATCGGCGTGAGATGGTCAAGGTCTCCTCAATCCATGTTGCATTTTCTGCTAGCAAACGTCTGTGTTGCCTATCGGCAAGACGTTTTTGATGTCTTGGCGACTGGAATTTACTTACTGGTAGTTATCGGCAAGATATTCACATGGTTTCGGCGACTGAAATATATCGTATTAGCATAACTTATACCGTCAATATAAGGTCATAGCGAATTTGTTGTGTCTTACCGATTAACTCATATGGGCTTTCTTCGGCTAGAGTCATGGCATTCGGGATGAGGTCTTGGTGAGACATTATTGTCTCATTGACTGGTGGTGGAAGAATTGACTTATCAGCATATGTTAAAGGCTTCGATGAAATGTCACAACAATCCTGTGGTGTCTCACCGACTTGTGAAGGGGGTGACATCGGTAAGAGTTGATGTTTGCGGCATGAGGTCTCAGCGAAGTGTATATGTCTCACCGATGAAGCATAAAATGTTTCTCTCAAATAGCTTTCGGTGAGAGGTTTGTTGTGTCTCACCAACCGACAGCATAATGGGATGCGATATCGGTATGATTTAAGGTTCTCGATAAGAGGTCTCGGCGACTGACCTTTGGTCTTGCCAATGGAACACAATGAAGGTCTCTATCAGTATGAGAGTTGATTTCTCTTGGCGATCTAAGGTGTGTTTGGGTTGTTTCAGTATGACACAATATAATCTACGAGATATCTCCCTAATAGTTTGAAGCTACAGCAACATATATGGGATGGATGGACTCATCAGCAAGAAGAAACATGTGTCACGGTGACTCGATATGAAGGTAACTTTCAGTAAAGCAAAGGGTATTCTATATAAGGTCTCCCCAATAATAGTTTTTCATGGCGACCGGCATGAGATAGAAGATTACATTTCAGTGAGAAAATAGTTTTCTCTCAGCGACTCAGAATGGATGAAGACTTTTGGTGAGACATAATATAATATGCAAGAGGTCTTCCCGACATCATAAGGCTACAGCAAAGTGGATGAAGTGAAGGGGGAACATTTCGGTAAGAAAACTACTTGTGTCCTAGCAATTGGAAGGAACATAACATATGAGTTTTCGGTATGACATAAGGTATTCGATATGATGTTTCCCTGACTTTGGCGGGTCTTGGTGAAACGTAAAGGGGACAAAAGGATACTTCTTAACTTCAGCATAGCGAACAAATGGTCATGGCGAAAGCGAACAACACAAAGAACAGAGGAACATGGGATGACTAACGATTGATGATTGAATTACCTTTGGCATACTTTATGGTTGTCTCAGTGACTATTCCATTGGTGATTAATAAAGATTCAAACACTGTGGGCTGACATATGAGAATTTCTAAGCACCGTTGCTGGCCGACTTGATTTGAGCCAGAATTCTGTGGAGGGTCGACATAGAGTTTCAAATGATTTATTTTCTTGATGCCAGTATATAAATTGGCATTTTGTAATTGTAAAAGGATCACGAGTTATTAGATATTTGATACACAGCAAGTAGATATAGTGGAATAAAATTGTCAGATTAGAGACTATTGTTGCATGATTTCATAATGGAGGTATTTATGAAAATTAGTTGATGTTGTTGCATTTCTCTGGTGTCAATTATTTGTTGAATCTAATGAAAGTATTGCTAAGTTGTCTCCAAGATTGAGGTTTTTTGGTTGTTTGAATTGATATGACAAGTTTTTATATAATTCATCAATGCACATTTGTTGTATCTGTGTGATTGATTGATTGATTCTTTCATGCAAAGATTAAATCCTTTTAGTTAATCACAGTAATTAGAGAGAATCATCTAGATTGTTCAAGTAGAGCTTAGTAGTTACAGAATTGCATGTTTATACAAGTTGTAAACAGAATATATGCCAAATAATTTGAGTTTTCTCTAGAGAGGTGTTGTTCATCTTGATTTTATTTTGACTCCGCATACCCAATAAGGCACTGGTCTCAGCACTTCATCATTTTGAACTCATTCTATTTCTCTTTATCTGTTAATTAAGTATTTTAGGATTTAGATCAGAAGATTGCTATTGCTATCAAGTTTGATTTCATTTATTCACTTCCATCTCCCATTGTGGACAAATCATTGTGCAAGAGAGATAATCATAAGTCAAGTCTGCTTCATTCAGAAAGGTACACCCACCTAGGTCTGGCAGCACCTAAAGAGTAGAAGGTTGAAAGCTTTTAACCTTGTCTGTTACCCTAAAGCATATCAAGAGATTGGAAACCTCTTGAGGCATTCCGCCTGCATTTTTGAGAGTAAAA
>VDFB02000003.1:611680639-611809177 GCA_007258455.2 Sequoia sempervirens
TTCTTGTCTAGCTATCAGCATCGAGTGTGGAAATTGATAGAATATTTTGATGCTTTTAACATTACTCATATCCCACAAAGATTTAATTAGTGGGTAGATGCCTTGGCTATTGCCACTAGTACTTTAGAATCATTAGATGTTTAAGATTTGAGAAGGTTCAGTGTAGAGTTGGTACAACTACCTTCAATTTCGAATAACATCACCAATCTACAAGTATTTGAAGATGACCATCATATTTTGGATTTCATCACTAATTTAGGTTTCTTCAAAGCCCAAATAATTGAGGAAGTAGATCGTCCAGATGCAGGATGATGAGTTAGCTCAATCAAAAGATAATATATTCTGAAGGGAATAATTGAGTTGAAAATATTGTTTGATATGGATCAGATAATTTGGTACAAATACCTGCCTAAAACTAATGGGGGATAGTCTAAATTGTATAATCTAAATACCAAGGAGGACCCAAAGAATGTGTTTATAGGAAAATTATGCACTAAGGAAGAGTGAAGAAATATTGCTAAGGTTCTTAAAGATTACTATAAATTTATAGCATGGACATATGAATATTTGAAGACATATGATACCTCTATCATAACTAATACAATCTCACTAAAACCTTATGAAAATCCTTTCTAGCGAAAGTAGCATCCTATGAATGCACTTCTAGAACCCTGATTCGAAAGGAAGTATAGAAGCTCCTCTTAGCCAGGATCATTTTTCCCATAAAAAATTATACTTGGGTGGCCCATTTAGTACCAGTTAGAAAGAAGAATGGAGAAATTTGGTTGTATGTGGATTTTCCAAATCTCAACAAGGCATCTGAAAAAGATAATTACCCCTACCATCATTGGATGAAGTATTGTAGATTTTTAATGGTTCATAGATGATTTCCTTCTTGGATGGATTCTCTGAGTATAACCAAGTAATGGTTTCTAAGGAGGATAGGATGAAAATAGAATTCACCACAAAGTGGGGAACTTTTACTTATAGAAGGATGTAGTTTGGAAAAATAAATGCCAAAGCCATGTTCCAGAGAGCTATGGATTATGCCTTCCATGACCTAGTTGGTAAGTGCATTATTGTATATATGCATAACTCATGGTGTTTTCTAAGAATAGAGGAGATCATTTTCGTGATCTTAGGGCCATACTACAAAAATGTGAGACATACTAAGTGTCTCTAAACCCTAAGAAATGCATTTTTAGGGTGACTAAAGGAAAGCTTCTCTGACACATTATCTCTAAAAGAGATATTTCAATAGATCCAAATTGAGTGAGTTCCCTACTCAAATTACAACCCCCAGGAGGTATGAAACAATTAAAGTCCTATTTTGGTAAGATTAATTTTGTTAGAAAGTTAATTAAAATATTTTCCAAGAAAGTGAAGCCTCTTAATGAAATGTTAAAGGAAACCAAAATTGAATGGACAAAGGAGACTAATCTTGCTTTCAAGAAAAAAAATCTACAATTGTAGAGGCATGGGTGTTGGTAAGCCTGGATTATGTTAAACTCCTATATTTATTCTTTTGGTTCTGGCCATACATGTGCAGTTGCACTAACACAAAGAGGTGAAAATAAAGAAGAAAAACCATTTGCTTTGTTGAGTGCTCCCTTTAAATAGGTTGAGTTAAGATATATGGATATTGAGAAACAAGCCTTTGCATTGGTCAAGGCAATAAGGAAGTTTAGACACTACATTCTCAGAATTATAGTTAAGGGAACCGCACCTAATGCAACAATGAAGATGTTGCTTATGCAAAGTGAACTTGGAGAGAAAAGACCTAAGTGGGTCACTATTTTATAAGAGTTTGAAATGGAGATTATACCCATGAAGTTAGTTCATAGATAGGAATTGGTTAAATCTATTGTTGAGATTGACCCTTATATTTCTATCCAACAATATGCTTTGGATGTACAGAACCAAGATGATTGGTATGTAGATATTTGGTACTATTTGGTCAGTAAAAATTTTCCAAACAACTTGCAGAGGCATCAACGAAGAGACTTGAAGATTAAAACCAAAAGTTACATGATTAAAGGAGGTGTTATCTTCAAGAAGAATGATGAAGGAATCTATTTGAGATGTCTAAGCAAGAAAGAAGCAGATGAAGTGTTGTAGGAACTACATAATAGGTTTGGCACGGCTCATGGAGCACCCTTAGCCACCACACACCTCATTATGAGAGCTACTTATTAGTGGTCAACTATTTTCAAAGATATGTATGAGAATATAAAGCATTGTTATACATGCCAAACACTTGCATACAAAGGAAGATTTAATGCACATCCATTATAGCCCATGATGGAAATGCATCATTTTGCACAGTGGGGATTATACTTTATAGGAACCATCAATCCACCATCATCCATAGGCCACATGTATGTGCTAACTACTATTGATTATTGCACCAGGTGGACTGAAGCACATCATAGCAAACAATGCACCATGGAAGTGGTAATCAAATAATTAGAGGAAAATGTCATTACTAGGTTTGGAGTACCATATGCCTTGGTATGTGATAATGGCCCCACTTTTTCTTTGTTGAAATTTTTCAATTGGGCATTTCAATACAATATAACATTGAAATTTTCATCTAATTATTATTCGTAGGGAAATAGACTAGAAAAATCATTAAATAAGAACCTATTGGACATAATTAGAAAGTTGATTGAGAAGAATCCCAAGGAATGGCATTCCCTATTAAAATTTTCCCTGTGGGTTGACCAAACTAGAATGAAATTTGCATTAGGGAATTCCCCTTACCAATTGGTCTATGTAGTCGATCCTATATTTCCCTTAAATTGAAAGATCCCTACCTGGTAGTTTTCCAAAGAGTATATTGGATTAGATGACCAGACTGAAGCTCGCTTGTTACAATTGATGCATTTAGATGAAAAATGTACTAGGGTAATAGATCATTTTTCCAGGCATCAATTTGTGGTAAAGCATTAGTTCGAAAAGAGGGATGAATTAAAATCCTATAGAATATATGAATTAGTCCTATCCTGGGATAAAGCCCATGAATATAAATGTGAACATGGTAAGTTTGACAAGTTGTGGACTAGTCCTTACTAGGTATCTGAAATCTTAGGTGACAACAGTTATATGCTCAAAAATCTTACCAGAGAAGATGTTCCATTAACTATCAGTGGGAAATTCCTAAAGAATTATTTTTAAGCTTAGTGTTGGTCATTGGTCTTCATTGTAAATATGTAAGTATTCTTTATTTTTTTGGTTTTTTGTACTTTTTTCTTTGTTTTGTTTTATTTTCAAGGTTTTGTGTTGTTGAGATGTGAGAATAGTCAACAATATCTGAAGGTATTCAAAGTTATAGAGTATCAATTATGGAAATGTTATTCATGCTTTAATTGGAAATAGTTCTCTAATTATAGATAGTTGAGGGATTGTTAGGATTCATTCACTTTATTTTGCATAAATCATTTAGTTGATATTGAGATACAAACACCCACACCTAAAGAATTCTACTAGATTTTGGATAGTAGTTGTTTGCATTGAGTGAAAAATCAAAAGGTAACCTTTGTTGCCATTGTAATTCCTAACCTAATAGTAGGCTTCATTGCCTGCAAGTTGAAGAAAAAGAGCTTACAATCAAATATCAAATGAAAAAATGAAAATGAATATCAAAGAAATATCAAAAGAGAAAATTCAACTCTTTAGGCTATCCAAATATCTCTACCATGGCTATAGATGCCTGACTGATAATAGGGCTATGTTTGGGGTAATTACAGAGATAACCTTGTTGGTACTATGGATGCTTGACTAGAAACAAGGCTCTATCCCAGGTTGGCTTAAAAGGAATTACCAAATTATGTAGGTCAATGCAAACATATGTTATGTTCTAAATTAACTGTAACAAAAAAAATCACTTGCACACATGTGATCTCAATGAAATTTAATTTTTTTATGTTGATTAAAGTGAAAGGAATGTTAAAATGAGGGTCTAACTATTTATAATTCGAAAACTACAAAAATTTGAAGTATGGGTATTATTTCTGGAATTGATATTCTATTGTTTTGGGTGGATTTTTTGGTTGCTTATTTTTGTGTGGTATCACAACACACCCCATTTTTCCCCTTGGAAAAATGTGAACCCCTCTTTTCTATTTATTTTCCCTTTCTTTGCTTTCTACTTGTTTTGGTGTGCTACTTTTGGAGGAAATGGTAAAATTAAAGTCTTGATCCAATTTTCCTAGCTCTCACTCAAGTTGATCTTTCCTCAGGCTTGGAGAGTTTGCAAATATTTTTCCCCAACCTTATTGACCATTTGGATTCTTGGATTTTTAGGTGTCTGTTGTTGTTGCTCTAAGTATAATACATCTTATGTGAAGTTCGTGTTTTTTTCGACTAGTTGTTGCATCTGGTGAGTTATCACTTGGGAGAAATTGTTCCTTGAGTGTTCATGTGTTAGCCATTTTCCTTCGTTAATCTTGGTTGCAAATTTATTTTCTTTACAACTGGAAATCATAATTTTTTGTAGCGGAGTTCATTTTGAACCAAATTGTTCTTACTTTTACCCAATACTAGGTATCCTTTGCACTTGGTTATCTTAAAATCAATAAGAAAAAGTCTCAACCCTCGATAATTCTTTGAAGTCAAGTGTTGGATGATTCAAACCTTATTGTTAGTTAACCATTTAACATCCAAGCTAGATGCTTCCTTTGATGCCATTACCATATAAGAATTGAACTAATGCACAAGTGTGCCATGTTTGCCATCTATGTTGCTTTCCTCTCAAAGGTGTCCCTCCACACAGAAACCAAGGAGTTTGTAATATCAACCCTAATCTACCACGATTGCACCTTTTTTTAGGGAAATTAATATGCAGTAAGATAAATTAATAAAGGTGGAAAACAACACATGTACTTGGCACCACCTTGAGCATGTAGTTTCTTCCATAACACTACTACCTCACACTAGACCATCCATTTGTAAGCACATCAAGAAATTAAAACAACGGTTGTGAAACACAAAGAAAAGTAATTTTTAGAACACTAAAGAGCACATCTATTAGGGTTTGAACCTATATTTATTTAATCGCATTATTAGTGAAACCAAGTACTTTTCTTGTAAATGAATTTTATTAATCTTTATGCATGAATGGCTCTGGTTAAATATAATTACCTCTAGAGGTCATAAGAAAATATTGATTATCTCTAAATAATTTAACCTAATTATAGTCATTAAATGTCATGGATAAGGAATTTTCATGAATTATTAAAAATACATGATTATAATTATCCCTAACTCACACGGAGAGCACATATATGCTAATAATGCACAAAATTAACAAAGATATGAGCACCTCAAGAAAGAAGAAAAAAATGAGGAGTTCGAATTCCTCACATCGCAAGTTGTATCAGCCTATGGGATGCTTACAAACACTCATCTAGGAGGCTTCAATGAGTATGAATTCACCACAAGGATTCATCAAGAAGATGCCTCTTAGTGCACCAAGAATATGGTCGCTAGTAGAATGCACTTGGTAGGAGGGTTCTCGTTGGCAATGGATTCCCTTGAGGTAGTATTGGAATGCATGAAATGATATGACCAAAATAGAAGGGTCATTTTGAAAGAAGAAAGAGTATATGAATAATTATCAATAGAGGGCATTGTGTATACATTTGCGCTCCCCATAATTGAATAGATGAATACATTGGATATGAAGGTCACTATCGCAACATATATGAGCTCAAAAGAGAAAAATAGGAGGTTCATGTTTTTGACATGGTTTTGGGAGAAGACAAAAAAGATGAAAAAAAAGATCCCAAGGGATTCATTTATTCAAGAGATTTAGGACATGATAACTATATTAAGTAGAATAGTTGGATGCAAAGATGCCAGCAAATTCAAACCCTGTATGATTGGTATAATGAGAAAAATGATGGATACCCTTGTGCAGATTCATTTTCAAATTTTAATCAGTAATAGATTACATGAATAGATACATAAATTCACATACACCTAGTGGTTGTCCATGACTTCATATGTTTTCTATTCCTGTGCCCTAAGGGAGAATATACAAGATTTAAAGAGTGGGTACCTTGGAGAGAGAACTAGGGAATAATTTTATTTATCACAATCTGCCCCATATTACTATTCGCCAGTACTAGGAGTGTTACCGAAGGGTAAATTATGTGTTTTATATGAAGTATGTGAGGTTAATCGAAGGGGACAAAGCCAAGCTATTATCTCTAGAAGCATAGGATTTTATCCAAACTATTGGATTTTGGTTTATTTAGTTTCCAAATTTCACCTCTATTAGAGTGGAAGGGTTTACAAATTATCCTTTCATTCTACCTAGATGCCGAACACACAATATTTTGTTTCTTGAACTTGTGAGACATGTGTATTCATCTCATGCCATTTTTTCACAAGTGCATAAGAAAGGATCTATGAGATTCCCTATCACTATTGGGAATTAGAAATGTATTTCAGATAAGAATGCTAAGATGTTTGAGGGTGAGTTAAAACTCTATGGGTTAGATTTCTTTACACTCTAGAGGGAAAATTATGATCTATTGGATAGCCTTGCTAAGAATATAAGCAAGAAGTATACCCATGTTTATCATCTAGAATAATTTTTGCACAATTGTGATGATGATCATGTGGTAAGAAAGAGGTCATATAAGAGGTTGTCATTAGAAAAAATAAAGGTTCTCAAAACTCATGATATTCCAGAACAATTGGATGTTGATGATGGAGATGTAAGCAATCTAGCTTATGAATCAGATAAATTTTATGATGATCCCATCCTATACTTGGAAAACACAAAGGAGGATTTGTAACCATCAAAGGAATTTCTAAGCAAGTATTGAGTTATAATTATTATTGTATTAATGGTTACATCAGAATGATGAAGGAAGCTGGGATAAAGCCCATATACCCATGCAATGTCAAGAGAAAGAAAAATATGGTGAATAAATTGGGGTATAGTGGGGGTGTTGAGAAGAAAAGCAAGGTTTTAAAAATAAGGTATATTGAGAAAGGTAGAGAGGAAGCTCGTGATACCTATAGCTAGGGAATTTTAATGGTGTCATGACCAACTAGCCTACATAAAGAAATTGTAGCCACATCAACCAATGTAATGGAAATACCAAAGGTGGAATTTTCTTCCACAAAAAATCCAAGAGCTCAACCTTGGACTAATGAGGATGTGGAAATGATAGAATAGGTACATGCTAAGACAAGGTCTGCATTGTAGAATGTAGCAGATATGTTTACCTCTCCACCCTCGATCAAGACTGCAACAATGAGGTAATCTTTGGGAGGGACTCCTATAATTGCAGAGGAAGAGCCTAAAATAACTAAAGAAGAAGTTGTGGAAAAACTTAAGAAATGGTATGTGAGGATTAAACATTTTAAATACAAATGATCTAAGAGATCCAATAATGCAGCCTCTAGTGGAAGAAGTGTTTGATATAGGGTCATAAGTTGAGAATAGTGGAGAAAAAGAATCTATAATAGGATCAATCACTCAAGAGGAGAGAAACCCTAAGGAAATAGATGTAAGGGGTGTTTCCACTAAGAGAAACATGGGGAACCAAAATTTGGAGCCCTATTCCCATTATTGATGAAGAAGATATAATTGATGATCATACATTTGAGGATCAACCTTTTCAAGGAAGGGTTGAAAAGATTACTGAGCAACCACTAACTTCTAGAGAACCAAGATAAATTTGAGATTTGAACAAAGGTACAAAGTTCTCATAGACCTTGGGTGGTAAACTAGGAAATTATGAGAATATTGATGTTTTAGGACAATAGGAAAATTCTACTCAAAGGAATTATGTTGAAAACAAGGCAGGACAGGGAAATATAAGTCCCAGAGAGAAAGAGACAATACAAATCAAGGTAATATAGAATCCTTTCCAATGGGGATGGAAAATGTAAAAGTTTTAGAGGTTGTGATGGGAAATGATGGAGAATTGAGATAAGAAGTTCTTGAGCTGATCATTAGGAACAAGGTAATACTGAAGAGGAAGGACAACATGAAGAAGCACTTGACTGGTTAGTCAGGTAGTTAGCTTTACCATTCAAGGTGGAATTGGTGGCTCTCAATTTAAAAAGTTTAATGCAATAAATGGAAACCCCTAAACTTAGAGATAGAGAAAATAATAGATATGCTATAAAAAAAAATATATATGGAGAAAGAACTCTCAAGATAGCTACTCTGATAAGAGAAAAGAGCAAGCATGAAATGACAACTAAGGATTAGCAGGTGAAAATGATTGATGTAGGACATTCAGTGTGGGAGCGGGAGTTAGATGAAATGAAGGTAAATTTAGAAATGATTCCTACCTAAGTGAAGAAGAATAAACAAAAGAAGAAGGAATTAAAAGAACAGGTTGCTTGCCTAGAAAATTTTATCAAGTCACTAGCCCAATCTGGTTAGTCACAGATCAAATTGGTGTAGAATCCAATATTCATGTCGAAAGAGAAAGTAGATGCTATTGCAACACTATGACATAAGTTGAGTGTGTTTGAAGAATGGGTAGAACACCTAGTGAGGCAAGGTGGAGAATCAATAAGGGAAGCAATTAGGAAGTGTAAGGAAGCATACCATTGGCTCAACAAGTCTAGAATACTTGAGAGTGAATGTCAAGACCGCCAAGAGCAGAATGATATAGAATGGTGGAGGTGAAAGATTCTTCTTCATACATATGTCTGGGAATTGATAAATGAGAAGGTGGTTGCGAAACATGAAGTTATGGTACTTGAGAAATGGAGAATACAATTGATTTGGGAAACTGACACTTTATCACAATGCGTAAGTGGATTAGAAGAGGTCACTGAAGTGTGTAGGAAGTTGGTGAACAAAGAAAATAGCTTCATTGAAATATTAGCTTGGAAAAATTATGATCCTCGGACTCTAAGTCAAGATGACAAGGAAGTGAAAGCTTTCAGGGGATGGATCAAAAAGGTAACTAAAGACCTTGTTCAATCATTGAGATTAGAGGTCATTGATGATATTATAAGATTCAACAATGCTATGAGAAAATATGGGATGGAAGTAATGTGTAGGAATAAAACTATCATTCAAATAAAAAAAGAATATTCTAGTTATAAGTACAATTGGAAGGTATTTAAAAGCATTCAAAAAGAATGTATACATCAGGTGTTGATTTCTTTCTAGGAATATTAATAGAGAAAGGGTGAAGATGAGTCTTTACACATAGAGTCCAGTTAAGAAGAGCATATAGCAAGGTAACAAAAGACTACGAGTTTTGTGCATAGGTAAAGTTTTGAAATGAATTTTGTAAGGTTATTCTTGGGCTTGACAAAGATAGTCAATCCTGGGGATTTTGAGAAAAGTGCTAATAATTTCTCATTCTATGCGAGAGTACCATGACTCAGAGCATGAAGTTTGGAAGTTTTATACTAAAGAAAATTCAAAGTATCTTTGAATTCATCTGGAAAGTTCCTATACAAACTATCCTCTACCTTGTGCTACTTTTTGATTTTTTCCTCTTATTCTCTTTCGTATGTTTTGGTTTAAACTCTTTGGGGCCTTGTTCTTATAAAAGGCCATTAGTTGTTTTATTTTAAATTTAAGTTTAGAATTTGTGGATTCTAGAGAATTAAAACTTTTTCAAGTTTTATTCTTTTTCCTATTTTTTGTTCCATTCTAGATTAAAAACTTGTATGTTTCATTTGAAGTTAACCAATATCAAAGCCAATTCAAAGCTATTTCCAGATATGAAATCATACATAGTTGATTGTTTTCACCTATCAAAATATACTATGTGCTACACTCTATAAGGGTGCATACTGACACTATTCGGTGGAAAATAATAATTTTTTTAAACTCTTCCATCATTCTATGCCTAGCTGTAAAGCAATTTGGTGAACTATAGAATGGTTTGCTTTGATTTAGTTATTTCTTCAGGCATATGTGGATAATACCTGGGAGAAATTTTACATTTGAGTATTTTTATGCTTTATTTTAGATTAGATGCTTTATATTTTTAGAAAATGTTCCAAAATTGATTAATACATGGAGTTTTATTACAAATCTTTCGATTCCATGAAGTTGTTGAGTGCTTAATGCTAAATCTGCTTCAATGTATGCAAGTAATTTGAGTTTCATGAAATATTATTACAAATTCTTTGATTTCATGAAGTTATTGAGTGACATGTGAATGATCAAACTTAGATTATGTTTCAATCTTTCAGATACTAGCCAATTTGTGACAACCATGGGCCCCTTGTTTTTAATAGAAATTTAGCACAAAGAACCCTGAGTGAACCTAGTGTGTCAAGACCTGACATTCACGAGCCTTGGGATCAATCTATGACTACCTTAGATTTAGGTTTTTTGGTGGATCTTTCAAGAAAGGTGGGTTCCAATGGTACTCAATGAGAATCTATCTACCTATTGGTGTGTGCATGTGTGTAACATCTGCATAAACAACAACATTTTTAGATCTTTATTACAAAAATTCAAGATCCTAACATCATTTCAAACATTGGTACATTTTGACCCATTTTTTGATGAGCGTCATGCCGGGTCAGAATTTTGACGTTTCAAATGTCGTCGAAATTCTGATGCAATAATAGCGATGAATGGCCATCGAAATTCTGACGGACGCTCATCGAAAAATCGGTCAAAATGCACCAATGAAATCTTATATGAGTTTATGTGTGTTCAGCTTATCATCATTTGGTGAAGGCTAACACCTTTCTAGGTCTCTAAAGCATTCAAGCATTCAACCAAGAAAGATCAATACCTTGAGGTGATATGCATTACTTCAATCCTTCAAGGAATCCATTGAAGAGTGGTGAGTTGCAACACTTTGTAATTTCATCATTCCTTCCTATTCATTATCCATTTATCATTGGAATTTCGATTGTGCAAGTGGAAACACTTACACAAGGTTTGAATGAGGCAAGCCCCTAAAATGGCCCAACATTTATTCTCTTTGTGATTGTGCGAATTTTAGGTTGAAGAATACTAAATATGTGTTGAATAAAAGTTATTCATTATTTCATTTTTTCACATACCCCTTGTCAAGTCATGGAAAATAAATTACAAAAATATCCAGAAGTATTTCAACAGATATGAAGGAAGAAATCCAAAGCTCAGATCTGACATCGGAGGAAACCAAAAATTAGACTCAAAAAAATCATACAAGGACACTCATGCCTTGGGCATTTGTGTCCTCCATTGTTTACCCTAAATTTGAATCACAGGTGCACATTGTTCTTCTCTACTCATTTATGTTGTCTGGATCTTTCTATGAACTTTTTTACTTTCTATATTTGCATAAAAGAAAATTGCACTATTAACCTAATTAGATCATTGTGTTTCATCATTAGGACATTTCCAGATTTGGTTAAGGGTTGGTTGACTCACCTATCAGGATGTAAGTTAATTTCATACCCTATCCAAATCCATCAAACCCTCCTTCCATCCTTTCATTTCAATCCATTATATCTCCTTCATATTTTCATAACAATCTCCCTTTAATGAAATTTAGGAAAGGTTTCAAACCCTAAGGTGAAAACTCAAAGGTTTCCCTTTCTTACCATTTTGATATATATTATAAATACTAAATAATATAAATTGAAAGTAAATATATGTTATAATTCCTAAATCATATTTTAAAAATTAAATAATATATATAAAAGTTAAGTTTTAAATTTTAAATAAAAATAATAATAAATAAAACATTATTGACCATGGGTCAGCTAGTGAAGTTGTCCATGGCAATTAAGGAGTCGCCCCTAAATGGGAGTGACCCCCATGGGAGGGTTTACCCACCCCTCTCCTCCCCCCTCCCATATCCTTCACCCCCTTATCTCCCATTCCCACCCTCCCATACCCCCTTTCCAACCTCACCCCCCCACCTTAATACTTGCAACATTTAAAACAAAAGCAAAGAAACATTCATTTGGAAATTAATCACACAAAAAACTACCAAGTAAAACATAATAAATAGTATAATTTATTATTTTCTCATAGTTGATAAATAATAAAATTTCATTTTTTTCTCTTTCAATTTGGCATGGAGATAAATTCCAATCTACAAACTTCAGAAAATTTGAATCTATTACTAAACTAGCAGTTATAGACAAGTAATAATGAATTTCAGATCTATAGTTCAACCATCAATCTAAAATAGATAGGAAAATAGAGTTACAGGAACATCATTGTGATTGTAAACTTGAAATCTACCATTAACCATCTAGAATAAAACTTCAATTTAAAAAAAATGCAAGAGTAAACTATTTTTTCCTGCAACACAGTTAAACTAGAAAAAAATCAAACCCAACCTATATAAATAACTTCAGGTCTATGGTGATTCTCATCTAGTGGTATGACAGGTCAATGATGATTACCAAACTATGGATGACAATTTGATGCCATACAAAATAATGGTTGATAGCTTCAAACAATACTTCATGGTCATCACTTTTGAGAAGATTCTGAGGGTCAAAAATAAAGTAGTAAATGTTATGGAAACCATTGGTTCTCTCCTAGATATGTCACACAACAACCATAAGTGCGAATTTCTAATGGAGTATCTTATCATACCAATATTCAAAGTTCCCAAATCAAAATTAATGTGTGAATTTTTCGGTATCAATTCCCCATGGTACCATGACATTTACCTATATCCTCATGATTGTATCATCCCATTTGAGTGGCATAACCTTAGCAAAAGGATTGCTTAGGGCTAGGTATTATTGGCTAAACATGGAGCAAGAAGAAAATCAATTTATAAATAAATTCCTTCAATTTCAATAGCATAGTGAGCTCATCCACTCTCCAGTGCGAGAACTATAGCCTATAACAAAACCTTGGACTTTTGAACAATGGGGCCTTGACCTCATTGTAAATATTTCACCCACATCATACAATGGCCACAAGTTTATCATCTCTACCACTAATTCAACGGCCTAAATCATTTTCAAAATAAATATCAACATCCAATGAATGTCTTAACAAATAATCTTTCCTATGATAGACACTGTTTCAAATTTTACCTTAAACTTAAACTCTCTCTAGCAAGAGATATGATGGAATTGATGTGTTTCATCAGTTGGCCTTTTCTTTTGGGCTTTATCTTTTGTCTCATTCCATTGCTCACTTGAAACTTCCCTAATCTGTAAGGAAAGCTAGATGCAGAAGCAACTCTCCTAACGTCAAAACCTTGGGGAAGAATGCAGAGATACCTTTTAAATTTTAATATTACAATCCAATTAAGATGCACTTGAAAGCAATAACAGAAACAAAGTATTTGAAAAACACATATGAACACCAGATATACATGGGAAAACCCTTATGGGAGAAAAACCCACCACACCAAGAGAAGTCACTTTGTATTATAGTAATAAAGATTACAAACAGAGTTCTGACTTATCTTTCTGATGTTAGTTTACAACAGCATTCACCATGAACAACCTTGTTACAAAACATTCATGTTACAGTCTTCACAGAATAGAATTCATCCACTGATCATACAACCACACACCAATCCATCGATCTGAACTGAACATTATCTGCAACCATAGAGTAAATCCATGTCACCCCTGTCTGTCGAGCTTCCTCTCAATAATGGCCACAACAGTCCAACTACTAGCAGTTCCCATTCAGATTCTCTAATTTTCCAATGACTCACCACGTAGGATGGTCTTCTCACGGTCAAAGTGATCAACCTGTGTTGGCATGCCAGTGAGACACTAACTGTGTCTCCCCGATGCCACAAGACTTAACCATCGATGTCGCCAAGAGTCATCCTTATCACCAAGATGTTACATCGAGTCCATAGAGCTATCGCTAAGACTTCACCATGTCTCCAAGACCTCATACTGAGCCATTATGTTATACCGAGATGTTCAACAGTCGGCAAGACTTATCATTTTTGGTGAGACATCATACTGAAGCTCCAAAGTAACATAGACAATAGAATTTACATAAGCAAGACCATCATCTTTCGCCAAGAGATCATACTAAGGTTCAAAGTTACTTTGAAGTGCTCATCTATTGCCAAGACATATCGCTATCACTGAGACGTTACTTTGAGATCTTAAGTCATACCGAGCACCAAACAATAGTCAGCAAGACTTCTGTCCATTGCTAAGACTTCATACCAAAGTCTTTGTGTCACCGCGAATACTCCAAGTGTATCCCAATCGGCGAGACCATCATCATTCACTGAGACTTCATACCGAAGCCTCCACCTTCAGCGAGACTTCACTTAGTTGCTGAGAGTTCTTCCCAAGACCTTTGAGTTACCCTGAGTGAATACTATCGGTGAGACATTCCTATTGGTAAGACTTCTTACCGAACACCCAAGACTCTCCCCAAAGGCTTCAAAAAGAAACGTTGTTGGTGAGACATTAGCTATCGTTAGGACCTCTCACCGAAGTAAGCCTTTCAGCCAAGGGTCTCCCTGATATACGATATGAATGGCCTGTTGGCCAGAGATATCCACTCAACATAGGGTTTCAATGGCTGTCACAAGTCATAGTGATAAGCTCCTTCGGCATGACTTAATCATTGTCTCGGTGACCTATACAAACCACAAGATCCAAAGCTGCTAGTTGGCTAGACCCAAAGCATGTCACACTGACTTTCCTCTCTTAGAGGTTTCAGCCTATGAGATTGAGGCATATATTTTCAACAATCTCCCACTTGACAAAGATCACACAGGCACCTCTAGAGCACAAAGAAACTACTAAAAATCATGGGCACTAAGGCCCATCAAACTAGCACACCACCTAAACTTGTCTATACTCACTGGCTTCGTCAATGCATCTACAACATTCTCCAAAGTATCAAATTTTCCCAAATTGACCTTTCCATCCTCCACCATATCTCATACAAAGTGGTACTATACATCTATATGTTTCGTCCTGGCATGGAAAGTAGGATTCTTTTCCAGAAAAATTGCACTCTAACTGTCACAAAAAATAGTTATTTTCCCTACATCAAAACCCATGTTAGAACACAAAATTTTTAACCAAACTGCTTCTTTACAAGTATGTGTAGCTGCCATGTATTCAACCTCTATAGTGGACAAAGCCACTACAGCCGCTTACTCATCCAACTCACTGCACCACCATTCAACATGAAAGTATATCCACTAGTGGACCTCCTGCTGTCAATGTCCCCTACCCAATCAGAATCCACATAGCCTTGAATACTGAGAGTCCTCTGTGATTCAACCAAGTTCCCATGGTAACACAAAGCAAACTCTTGTGCCCTTCAAATATCTGAAAACTCTCTTTATAGCATCCCAATGTGTCCTTCCAGGATTAGCCATAAACCGACTAAGAACTCCCACTACTTGGGCAATGTCTAGCCTTGTACAGACCATTAGTAGGAGATTTTGGACAGTCTTCAAAAGATAGCTTCGTTCCCTACAAGACTGGAACAACTAGTGCTTGCAATCATTCATGCAAAATCTCTCTAGAATAGTCTTGATATACTTACTCTAAGTGAGCCAGTTTTCTACTATTCCTTTCCCTGGTTATCTCCATCCCTAGAATAGACCTTGTTGCACCAAGATCTTTCATTTCAAACTTATCAGGCAACTGAGACTTAAGATCAAATCATCAATTACTATTTCCTATGAACAACATATCATCAATATAGAGAGCAATAATAAGAACTTGATCACTTTCAGCTTTGTAATAGACACAATGATTAGATTTTGATCTTACAAATCCCAAAGACAATACAAAAGTATCAAATTTCTGGTACCACATTCTAGGTGACTGCTTTAACCCATACATAGACTTCTTTAACTTGCAAACCAGTTTCTCTTTACCTTTCTCACAAAGTGCTCAGGCTAGGACATGTAAATCTCTTCTTCAAGATCACCATGAAGAAATGTTGTCTTCACATCCATCTGTTCGACCTCTAAGTCATACCTGCTGCAAGTGAAAAGATATCGATAGATGTCACTTAGCTACAGGGAAAAAATTTCCCCATAAATTCCCAGGAATAACCCTTCAACCAACCGCCTTATATTTTTCCACACTGCCATCTAGACCAATCTTCTTTTTAAATACCCATTTGTAGCCAACAACTTTTTGCCTTTAGGAAAGGGCACCAAACTCCAAGTGTCATTCTTTTCTAATGATGCCATTTCTTCATTCATGGATTCCAACCAAGAGTCTAAATCAGACATTCTAAATGCCTCTTTCACAGTCCTAGGCTCATCAGTGCTAGAAATTAAAGCATAGGCACAAATAGAATCTATCAAAGAAAACCCATACCTATCAAGTTGCTTTATTTCATGAGTTGACCTCCTCACTTACTGAGGCTGAGGTTCTTCTTCTTCTTCAAAACTTTCAGAACTGCTTGAGCTCTCCTCAGTTTTAGGTACATTTTGAATTTTCAATTCCTCTTTATTTGGTGTTGGAGGAATTTCAACTACATCCTTATTGTTTTCTGACTTTGTCTCTGACTGTAGATCCAAGGTAGAAGGCTTCAGCTCACAAAAGATTACACTTCTGTTGTATACAACCTTCTCTATATCAGGATTCCAAAGCTTGTATCCTTTTATGCCAACAGTATAGCCAATAAAAATACATTTGACAGCCTTGTTCTCCAACTTACATCTTTTCTCATACGGCACATATGCATATGCCTCACAACCAAAAACACAAATATGTCTTAGAGAGGGCTTCTTACCAAACCACGCTTCCAAAGGTGTTTTCTCAACAAGAGCAGAATTTGGAGAATGATTAATCAAGTAACATGTAGTAGCAACAGCCTTAGCCCAAAACTTCTCCTCCAAGCCAACACTACTTAGCATACTTCGTGCTCTCTCCATCACTATCCTATTGAACCTTTCTGCAACTCCATTTTGCTGTGGAGTATAAGGTGTAGTCTTATGTCTTTTAATCCCATGGTCTTTATAATACCTCTCAAAATCATTAGAACAAAATTCACCACCATTATCAGTCCTTAAGCATTTAATCTTTCTTCTAGTCTAATTTTCTACAAGGTTCTTAAATTCCTTAAACTAACTGAATACTTCTGATTTACTTTTCAAAAAATAAACAAATGTTCTCAAATAATCATCTATGAACGATACATAGTACCTTGACTTAGACAAAGAAGGAACATTCACTGGACCAAATACATCAAAATTAATATAATCTAGCAAACCAGAAGATTTATGAGGACTAGAATAAAATGAAACACAGTGCTATTTTCCATATATACAATGTTCACAGAATTCAAATTCGAGGTTACAATCTTCAAGCCCCTCTACCAGGTTTTTATTCTTCAAAGTTTTTAAACCTTTCTCACCAATGTGGCCTAGCCTATGATGCCAGAGCATAGTCTTTTCTACTAGAAGTTTAATTTCCATAGAGTTTACATAATTAAGAACATTTCCCTCTTTTCCTCCATGAGTAGCTTTCTGTGACTTTACAGAGAGACTGTTGCATCGAATAGCATGTGCATCCAACTTGTACAAGGTACCAATACAAACACCCCTTGCTAGCACCATTGAGCCTCTAGTCATCTTGCAACCATTTCCAGAGAATGTGACTTGCAGTCCAATATCATTCAGCTTACTAATAGAAAGTAAGTTTTGAGCCAGACCTGGTATATGCATTACATCATTAATTCGCTTCACTCTTCCATCAGGGAATTGAATTCTGACTCTTCCACGGCCAAAAATTTCCAAAGTTGAATCACTTTCCAAGTACACCTTTCCACCATTGTATTCTTCATACTTTGTAAACCAATCTCTATGAGATGTCATGTGGAAAGATGCTCCAGAATTAATCAGCCAGAAATCATTCGATGCCTGCGTAGCCAAAGCTGCAATGAAGGCGTTTGCATCACTATGAGAAGAATCATTGTTGGAAGAATACTTCTTTGTCTTCTTCTTCTTCTCCTCTTTACAATCCTTTCAGACATGACCAAGTTGCCCACAGTTCCATCATTTCACCTTGGACTTCTTGCCAGGAGACTTTGATCTCCCCTCTAATTTCGATTTAGACTTCTTGTCCTTCTTCTTTCCTTTCTCTTTTGATCTTCCTTTAACAGCAAGAGCCTCCTTCACCATCTCAAAATATTTTCTTCTCATCTCTTCTAATAACAAAGAAGCAACAACATCTTCCATCTTGAAACTAGATGTTTTACTCCCAATAGCCATCACCAGGTGATCCCATGAATCTGGAAAAGAACACAATATCAGCATACAACAATCCTCTTCATCAATCTTCACACCAACAGATGTTAAATGTGCAATCAGCATGTTGAATGCGTTCAAGTGATCAGCTACAGACCCTCCTTCCTGCATTCTCAAAGTGTACAACTTCTTCCTCAGGAATAGTTTATTCACCAAGGACTTCCCCTGATAAATAGATGCCAGTCTCTTCCATAAGGAAGATGCAGTCTTCTCTTCATGCACATTGAGAAGAACTAGCCATCTTTCCTGATGTGCTAGCCATCTCAATCTGTAATTAGAATTAACAAACTTCTACAAGACTACCACTGAACAGAAATTGACACAAAAAACCCAATGTACCCACAAGAATAATACAACTAGCCAGGCTCTCATACCACTTGTAAGGAAAGCTAGATGCGGAAGCAACTCTCCTAATGTCAAAACCTCAGGGAAGAATCAAGAGATACCTTTTAAATTTCACAATTATAGTCCAATTAAGATGCACTTGAAAGCAATAACAGAAAAAAAGTATTTGAAAAACACATATGAACACCAGATATACGTGGGAAAACCCTTACGGGAGAAAAACACACCACACCAAGAGAAGTCACTTTGTATTATAGTAATAAAGATTACAAATAGAATTCTGACTTATCTTTTTGATGTCAGTTTACAATAGCATTCACCATTCATGAACAACCTTGTTATAGAAAATTCACGTTACAGTCTTCACATAATAGAATTCATCCACTGATCATACAACCACACACCAATCCGTCGATCTGAACTGAACATCATCTGCAACCACAGATTAAATCCATGTCGCCCTGTCTTTCAAGCTTCCTCTCAGTAATGGCCGCAACAGTCCAACTGCTAGCGGTTCCCATTCGGCTTCTCTAATTTCCCAATGACTCACCACGTAGGATGGTCTTCTCACAGTCAAAGTGATCAACCTGTGTTGGCATGTTTGTGAGACACTAACCATGTCTCCCTAATGCCACAAGACTTAACCATCGATGTTGCCAAGAGTCATCCTTATAGCCAAGATGTTACATTGAGTCTAGAGAGCTATCGCTAGGACTTTGCCATGTCGCCAAGACCTCATACCGAGCCATTATGTTATACCAAGACATTCAACAGTTGGAAAAACTTATCGCTTTTGGTGAGACATCATACTGAAGCTCCAAAGTCACATAGACAATAGAATTTACATCGGTGAGACTATCATCTTTCACCAAGAGATCATACCGAGGTTCAAAGTTACTCTGAAGTTCTCATCTATCGCCAAGACATATAGCTATCGCTGAGATGTTACTTTGAGATCTTAAGTCATACCAAGCACCAAACAATAGTCGGCAAGACTTCTTTCCATCGCTAAGACTTCATACCAAAGTATTTGTGTCACCGCAAAGACTCCAAGTGTATCCCCGTCGGCGAGACCATCATCAGTCGCTGAGACTTCATACTGAAGCCTCCACCTTCGGTGAGACTTCACTTAGCCACTGAGAGTTCTTCCTGAGACCTTTGAGTTACCCTGAGTGAATACTATCGGTGAGACATTCCTATTGGTAAGACTTCTTACCGAACACCCAAGACTCTCCCCAAAGGCTTCAAACAGAAACATTGTCAGCGAGACATTAGCTATCGCTGGGACCTCACACCGAACTAAGCCTTTTAGCCAAGGGTCTCCCCAATATACGATATGAATGGTCTATTGGCCAGAGATCTCCACTCAACATAGGGTTTCAATGACTGTCACAAGTCATAGCGATAAGCTCCTTCGGCATGACTTAATTATCGTCTTGGCGACCTGTACAAACCACAAGATCCAAAGCTGCTAGTCGGCCAAACCCAAAGCATGTCACACCAACTTGCCTCTCTTAGAGGTTTCAGCTTGTGAGATTGAGGCATATATTTCCAACATGATCTTCATTATCTTTTTTCTTAAGAGGGGTATGTAATGGGTCATCATCACTACTTTCATTATTCTATTCTATCTCATCATACTAATATGTTTATCCAAATTTTATTATATACATAAAATATTCATTGCATCCTATATCCACAAAAAATTCAAAAGTATCTCATATCATTCATCCTGCATAATCATCATATATCATATCAAAATGCAAAATGAAGAAGAATATGTATCATCATATCATACATCCTACATCCACAAATCATCAACATCATCATCAAATCATGAAAACATGAAAAAAAATGCAAAGGCATCCATCATTATGTCATAAGAAAACATCCATAATCAAAGCATGCATCGTAGGATTCAAATATCAATACATACATCATAACATCATATCATGGTCACATATAAAAGGATCATCTCATATATCATCAAAAAATTAATTTCATAGTACATCAAATGTGTGGTACAAGATATATACATCAAAAATATATATACACGAGGTTGTCCATAGTCAACAAAATTATATACATCATAACCTATCTACAACAAAATAAATACAAAGACATGTACAAGTGAGCTACATCGAGCTCCCCCTCTCCTCTCTATCAGGAGGAGGATATGGTGGAATTATCTATGGTTTTTGTTGACCCTATAACTATTGGCCCTATCCCTATCCCCATGAATGGCCTTGAGAAGGCCTACCCATTGATCCTCCATCAGATATACTAGGACCTATCACACTCCTATGTGAAAATCTAGGTTGTCTTGTATGAGTAGGGACAATGATGTCATACAAAGTTTTATAATATGTTGCCTCACTCTAAAGAGGCCTAGTATCCTAAATATGTTGGGCTAGAGGGATCATTTGTTCAAGTGCCTATCTAGTAGCCTCTAATTGTTGTCATTGTCCCCTCTCCTAGTCATGATGTACCTTGACCTATTTTGGTTGGGCCTCTAGATGTTGTATATGTGTGGTCTCAATATCTCACTTAGTGGTTTGTTGAGCTATATGTATAGTAAGTCCATCTCACTCCTATCAATATCCATCATGCTATCTATGAGCTTGATCTCGCTCTTACAAAGAAACATAGATCCTCTAAACATTGGGTCCTCCAACTCCTTGACCTCTTACTATGCCTACTATGGTCAAAACCTATGTTGGAACCTATTTAGTACCTTTTCCATGTCCTTTTGCCTGCACCTCGAGAACCTTTTCCCCATCCCACTATTAGTGTTGATGAGCCCTACCAGTCTCACCCTAGCATCGCCTACCTCTAACTACGTTTCCATATAGCTCTATGAATCTGAGAAGTATCATAAGGACCCACCATGCATCATAACCTAGAGTCATTCCTAGATCTTCCTATCTATCTACCCAAATCCACTAGACCTAGGCTAATCAAACTTTATCAAAGTTTTCTATGTTACGGGAATCTGCCCCCAATCTACAATCTCTTAGATAGTACGATTGAAAACTACATGATAATCATCAGCAAGAACATCTTGTTGCTTACCAAATTGTCTCTTGACCTTGTCAAGTATATACCTCTCTAATACATGTGATGAATCTATTTGATGAGCCACCTAGTCTATTGGTAGTATGTCAGATGCTCTCCATCATCATACCATGTCTTAATCTGAATCCATGGTCTCCATCTAAACTCAGCAATATACTCAATCTCATGTATCCAATGGTCTAGGTACCCCATCCTACTTTGGGTAAGCATGGTCTCAAAAAAATACACCATGGGGTAACCTGCTTCTCTAACTACCTCCCTAATTAGCTTGAGCACAATAATGTGCTCCCAAGCCTAGATGTGCAATAATGTAACACTAATAGATAAGCTAGTTGCAACCATCTAAAAAACCTAATGAATATCATGGTATAGGTTGGGTGAGGAGGAATGGGCCACATGAGAAAACACATGCTTCCTCTATCATCCTCTCGAGCACTCTGCCCCAACCAACACTGAACCCTTTGGACCTCCTATTTGACATAAGTTTTCCAAAAATAATTCTATCCATGATGATGATGGTATCACTAAAAAAATTTATATACTACCACAAATCAATTTTTCCATCATCCACCTTAAGCTCGTCATCTCCCAACACTCACTCTAGGGCCTACTACAATCCACATCATAGATAACCCTATCTCTATGAATTGGAACGCATAGTCTACACCATAAATCCTCCAATATAATGGTAGCTTCTCCAATGGGTAGGTGGAGTGAAGAGGTCTCTGATCACCATCGCTTGGCTAATGCAGTCATCAAGCCTAGATGAGCCCCAATCTTTAGCATGTACACAATACAATATAACCTAGCTACACTAAGCAAATCCACATCTATCTTTGTTAGATCCCCCATCCATTCTAGGACCTACGATCACCACTCTTGTGAGATAATATGGTCTAGTATAGCCTATAATCATAAATCTCACAATGTCAAACTCCCAAAAAATTGCATGAAAGCCTAAGTCTATTTGAGCCTAAAACAAAAGTGGGATTTTCTTTACAAAAGCATTGTTCATTGATAGTTAAAAGTAGGATTTTTTTCTAAAAGTGTCACTTTATCAAAATAGACACAAGCAAAAGCATGTGTACAAACACATCACACATTGATAGTAGAACATGTTACAAAATTTCCCAAACTTGAATCAATTGTTGTAGTATGACACTTTTTTCAAAAGTGTCACATCAATGTACAAAAGCACAATATTGGGCTACAAAAGCATCCTTGATAAAGCAATGGATTTTTTACTATTTTTACTCCTACATTTAACTACCTAAAATCATGAGCAAGTAAATAAAGGATAGTCACATACTAGGGTGATTGCTCTAGCTAGCTATTGGAACTATTGAACCACATCTACACAATGTGGGGCTCAAACTATAGGTGCCATACTTTTAGGGTCTTGTTAAGGTTTGAAGCTAGAAAATCTCTCAAACCTCTAAATTCTCTCAAATAAAAGTGTACAAATGAGGCTAAAAAGAACCTAAAAGCATATATATGAGCCCCAAACCACAGGGTTTTTTTCGCGTCCCTGCTAATATATTTTCCAAACTTGGTTATCCACCCTATTTAGTTTCTAGGCTTCCTAGGGTTTTATTGTTCATCCTCTTTTCAAAAGAACTATTCCTATCATCCTATCATGATCTCAACCCAAAAATTAATTTTTTCAACTGATCTCTCAAGAGGGCAGCCTACTATCCTTCCTTCACTCGTTGGGGCACATGGGGTATCATGTAAATTTTAAAAAAATCCAAGCATCATTAGATCTTTGAAACAACATAACAAGTACATTGTATCAAAGAGGGGAAAAATGTAGACACTTAATGTAGACACTTACAATTATCCTAAACATATCACACATCTCGATTTCAAGTTTATTAACATCATTTTCCTCATTATCCCCTATTTCCTCATTTAATTAAATAATTTATAATTAACTAATTAAATTCATCATTTTCATCTAGTAATTGAATAATTAACACTATTTGATTAATTCATCATTTTTCATCATTTCTTACTAATTCCCCCATGATTAAATAATTTTTCATTATTTAATTAAATCCAATTTTCCCTCTTTCCCAATGATTAAATAATTTTCAATTATTTAATTAAATCCAATTTTCCCTCTTTCCACCATGATTAAATAATTCCAATTATTTAATTAAGTTCAATATTTACTCTATCCCACCTGATTAAATAATTTATAATTATTTAATTAAAGATCCTCATTCTCTCTCATCCTCACAATTAAATAATTTTTATAATTATTTAATTCGCTAGTTTTCCTCCAACCCTCCAACTTGCACAAAGAATATTCTCTTTTTAAAAAGAGAATATTCCCAATTCAAATTCAAATATCTTCTTCCCTCCAAATCAAAATATCTTCAACTAATTTTTCATGAAAATAGGGATATTTTGGGCTCTCATTCATCCTCCACCCTTTTGTTGGAAAATCAAGGGCAGAAAACTGAGAGGGGGGGTGAATCAGTTGTCTCTGAATCTCAAACTTATTCAACTTATTAACCTTAATTTCAAATCTAATCATTAATCATGAAAGCATAAATGACCAACACATCAAAAGAACACATAACACAAAGAATTTTTATGTGGAAACCCTGTTAGGGGAAAATCCATGGTGGAGGTCAATCCACAAGATTATACCCTATTAAAAGTATAAGGAAATATGAATGTGGAATGCACATGCATTCAGGCACACTGCCTAGAGCTCACTGCTCAAATACAACAAGGTTCATTGCCCAAGGAAGACACACTATCTTACAGAAAGATTCAGATTAAAACCATCTAGATTTAAACTGAGAAAATAACATCTGCTAATGCCTGGTTACAGTTTTGGTTAAGCACATGAACACTTCTTCACTCTTCTTCACTCTTCTTCACTCTCTGCTCTATATTTGAATGATCTGAACTTTATTCACACATAGGACTCATACACTTCACATTCACACACACACACACATGTCTTCAAATGATAAAACAATCTCTCTTATATATCCACAACAAGAAATTACATCGATATAAGTCGACCACAAAAAAGATAATAAAATAATTACAAACAGTTGGCCCAAAACAAATAAATATTATTCATGTGAATCAACCAAGGTCGGCCATAACATAGTGAAGATCGAAAAAAACATCTCCAACATGAAAACACTTCAATTAACTTCTCCTCGAAGATCCACAACACACTTCAACACCTTGTCGGCCAAGAACATGAAAAAAATGAACACACAAGAGAAAATATCAAATCACGAGCACAACAATCAATGCGGACATGCCACAAAGATAGAGAACAAACTAGAAACATCCACAAGCATCATGAAACACCAGAGAAGTATCCGCAACAACTGAACTTACTGAAATCACATAATCTTCAATCATGAACACTAACTGAAGCGACAAAAAAAATGTTAGAATGAAAATCACCATAGCTCGATCAACTCTTCATGCGTATCTCTAAAATTCAACATAGATAAACTAGACATACTCAACAAGAAACCCTTTAGTCCACAACCTCAGAACAACAATTTACTAAACACACCGACAAAAATAACTTCACTTAACCACTAACAACTTGTAGCACTTCTTATTACAATTTTCTCAATATCCTCGACATATACAACTTCTAATGCAAAAATGCTAATAGTGCTGACATCAATGACAACCACATATCAGCAACACAACCACAACATCCAACACCTTGATCTTCCTTCATCTCCTTGATTTCCTCTCATCCATTGATCTTAATTTTCAATCTCCACTATTGATCAAAAATACTAAAATCTATAAAACAACTCATTCATTCATGAAAATCATTCACAATTTTCATAAGTTTGGGCACACTTAAATTTTGAGAAAATCTTGAGAATTTGATCATCCTTTTGTGAATCACATATTCAATTAAACTATTACAATCATGGATTATGCACAATTTGAGAAATCAATATCATATTTTTTTATCAATCCGCAATGGGATTCAAGGTTTGCATATTTTATTTGGTTTAATTCTCTTTGAATTGTGTTTTCATGTATTTTGATTGAATATTTGAAGCATTGTTTACTAATTTCATCGAGTATGGGTTACAATGATCTTAATATTGTTATTTTATTGTTTTTAGACTATAATTACTTGAATTATGTTTTCTAACAATCACTCATATTTCCCCTATGGAAAATATTATTTGATTATTGGTTACTTTCGGGCCATATCACCAATTTTTAATCACCATCATTTATTTTATTTATAGTCTAATGGTTAGGTTGTATTCCATGGGTTGAAATGTACCCATAGAGCTCCAATTCCCATCAAGCCTAAAATTTTATTTGGGTGATTGAATATTTATAATCTAACAGTTGGGGGTAAATTTTGTGGGCCAAAATGTACCTACAGAGCTCCAATGTCATGGGGCCCAAACTCGCATTCAGGCCCCATGGGAATTAGAGCTCTATGGTTACATTTTGGCTCTCGAAATAAAACCCAAACTATTAAATTTTAAATGAAATTAATGATGGTGAATAGAATTTATGGCCATTTTAAAATATTTAATGTTTGATTTAAAATATTAAGGAATTATAAACATGAGTGCACTACAACTTAAACTAGTAAATCACTTCCACCCTCAAGCCCTTACTTTTCCATATGAATTAATTTTTTTTAAAGGAAGGATTTGGCATGGTAACTAATGCATTTTCCTATTTTTCAACAAGATTCACTAATATTTCCTACAAAAAATATTATTTTAAAAAATTTAGGAAAATATTTTCCAACAGAAACTTTTTTCCCAAAAAATGAAAGATTTGGTTGGATTTTATATTTTTTATGGGGGTTTTTATAGTTAACACTGATGATAGTATGGTTGTACTTATATCTATGAAGAAGAGGTGGTTAGCAATGTAATATATTTTTGTAGGTTACCTATGTTTTAGATAAGATAATTAATGATAGGATCTATGGTTTGTAGAGATGGCATAACACCAATAGATAAAAAAAAACTAGGAAAAATGTATATGGGTAAGTGCACAAAGATGGGGGCCCAAAAGTTCCCACTAAACTTTTTGGTTATGAAATAGCGAAAATGCGAGTGTGTTATAAAAAAACATGCTCGCATTATGGGTTGGTAGTGGCCGATCCTAGGCTTGATCATTACCAAGCCAAAACACGAGCACATTATAATGCGCTCATATTCTAGTTTGAATTTCAAAAAACATGAGTGTATTTTGTGTTGCATGGAAAAAAATTCTCTTTCTTATTTCTTTCACTTTTTTTATCTATCTTCTCCTTCTATTTCAATGAAACTATATACATGAAATAAACATAAGTTGAAAATTACATATGGACATTTACTTTCTTAATACTTAATTTATTTTTCATGAATATAGTTTCAGGATGTTTGAGAGTGGTTTCAAATCTCAATCTCTAGGAGTTACAATGAAAATTCTACTTTTTGGAAGATCTTATGTTTTTTCAAACTTAGTCAAATTTTAGTAATCAACAAGTTGTATCATCTCTATGTGTGTGTGTGTCTCTGTCTCTTCCTTCCTCCCACCCACCTTCCCTCTCTACTTCAATCTATATAACTTATCCCTCTTTTCCTCTCTCTCACCCTCCCTACCTCTCCCTCTCTCTACTTCTCCCTCCCTCCTCCCTCCTCTCTATCTCTCTCTTTCCATCTCTACAACTCCCTCCCTCATTCCCTATGTATCTCTCCCTCCCTCTCTCCCTCTCTCTCAATCTCCCAACCTTTCTCCTTCCCTCTTTATTTCTCTCTCTCTATCTCTCTCTCTCTCTATCTCTCTCCCTCCATATATACCTTCCCCGCCCTCCTCCCCTCTCTCTCTCCCTCTCTCTACTTCTCCCTCTCTATATCCCCTTCCCTATATACTTATCTATCTCTCTCTCTCCATCTCTAACTCTCCCTACCTCCTTCCTTTCCTCTCTCAATATCCCCATCTTCCTCCTCTCTCTCCTTCCCTCTATACTTCTCTCTATCTCACCTCTCTCTCTCTCTCCCTCCCTCCCTCCCTCCTTCCCTCTCTAATTTTATCTATCTCCCTACACTATCTCTCTTCCTCCCACCCAAGTTCTCTCTCTACTTCTCTCTATCTAGCCTATCCCTCTCTACCTATCTCACTCTCCCTCCCTCCTTCCCTCTCTACTTCTCTCTCTAACACCTCTCTCTATCTCACCTCCCTCTATCTCCCTCCCTACCTCTCCCTCTCTACTCTCTATCTCACCATTATCTATCTCTCTCCCTCCCTATATTTATTTCTCACTCTCTCCTTCCATCTCTACTCTTTATCACACCATTATCTTTCTCTACTTCACACTCTCTATGTCCTTCCCTCTCTACTCTTTATTGCACCATTCTCTTTCTCTACTTCACATACTCTCTCTCCTTCCCCCCTCTCTCTCTCTCTCCATATCTCTCCCTTTTTATCACACCATTCTCTCTCTCTACTTCATGCTCTCTCTCCCTCCTTCCCTCTCTCTCAATCTCCCAACCTTAATCCATCCCTCTATTTATCTCTCTCTCCCTCCCCCATATTTCTCTCTACTCTGTCTCACCATTCTCTCTCTCTACTTCTCCCTCTCTATCTCTCCTTCCCTATATACTTCTCTATCTATATCCATATCTACCTCTCCCTTCCTCCTTCCCTCCCTCTCAATCTCCCCACCTTCATCCTATCTCTCTCCCTCCCTCCCTCCCTCCCTCCTTCCCTCTCTAATTTTCTCTATCTATCCATCTCTATCTATCTCCCCCTCCACCTCTCTCACTCTCTCTCAACCCTATACCTTAAACCCTAAACCCTACACCCTCAACCTCATCCCTAAACCTAATACCCTCAACCCTATACCCAATATCCTAAACCCTAATCCCTATACCCTATACACTTAACCCTATTCCCTCAACCAAGAACACTATCCCTCAATCCTCAACCCTATACCTCAAACCCTACACCCTCAACGCTCATCACTATACTCTATACACTTAACCCTATACCCTAAACCTTAAACACTATCCCCCAAATCTAAATCCTATACCTTAGACCCTAAACCCTACACCCTCAACCCTTATAGGGAGAGAGAGAAAGAGGGGGGAGAGGGAGGGAGGGATAGAGAGAGAGAGATAGAGGATAGAGATAGAGATAGAGATAGAGATAGAGATAGAGATATAGATAGAGTAGAGAGGGAAAGAGAGAGTGTGGGATAATGAGGGGGAGGGAGGGAGGGACAGAGAGAGAGAATGGTAAGAGAGAGGAGAGAGTGAAAGAGGGGGGAGGTATGAGGGAGAGAGAGAGAGAGTGAGACAGTGAGATGGGGGAGTGAGAGAGAAAGAGGGGGGAGAGAGGGACAAAGAGTGAGAGAGAGTGAGGTAGAGGGAGGGAGAAGAGAGATAGAGAGTAGAGAGGTAGAGAGGGAGACATAGGTGAGATAGAGAGATACATAGAGAGAGATTGATGGAGGGAGAGGTAGGTAGAGAGAGGGAAAGGGGAGACAAAGATAAGTACAAAGGGAAGGAGAGGTAGAGAGAGGAGAGATATGTTGTAACACAATAGTCTACTAAGAGGGGGGATGGATTAGTAGATCTTGAAACTTTATCCTCTAATAACCTTTTGTGTAGACTAACTCCTTAAACTCTTTATGTAGATTAATTCCTTAAATCCTTAATGTGCAGATTGAAGATTTAAGATGTAGCAACATAAAAGAGTGATGGAGGAAGAGGTAGGTAGAGAGAGGGAAAGGGGAGATAAAGATAAGTACAAAGGGAAGGAGAGGTAGAGAGATGAGAGATATGTTGGAACACAATAGTCTACTAAGAGGGGGGATGAATTAGCAGATCTTAAAAATCTATCCTCTAATAACCTTTTGTGCAGAATAACTCCTTAAACTCTTTATTTAGATTAATTCCTTAAATACTTAATGTGTAGATTGAAGATTTAAGATGTAGCAACATAAAAATGCAATCATACAATCAACACATAAAACCTCATAACACTAGATATATGTAGAAAATCCAAGATGGGAAAAACCACAGTGAGAAATGTTGCTAGGATATATTGTCCTAATCCAACCTCACAAGTAGTAATGTTTTGTTACAAGGTTTAAGGGAAGCAACCCTAAGGAGACACCAATCCCCTAGTTTTAGGAGTACAAACTCCAAGGAAGCACCAACTCCCTACACTAAGCACCAACTCAGTTATCTGATGGCACCAACCAATCAGATTTATAATCACTTATATAAAGTGATTCAAATGAATCCATTTCTTTGTTACAAGTTTGATCTATAACTGCTCATACCTTGGTTGGAAAATTTGCAAGAATCCTTTCCTCTTTTGTTGTTGCAATCTCAACAACACATCCTCTCTTCTATGCACTCTCCTCCTTATGTACTTTCTTCTTTATCTCCTCTACACTTAGAACCTTCTCTATTATGTCTTGCTACACTTACACCTCTCTATCTGCTCTATTATGCACTTTTAACATTCTTTTTTCTACTCTTTGAATATTAACCTAGATTTGAATCTTTGTTTTTTTTGGGTTCAACTCATCTAGAATGCTCATACTTAAAGCAATGGAAATAGTACTCCCCACCTTTGAGGAATAGAGCACAGGGGTAGGGTTCCAATTTCACACTTGCTACACTCAAGGACACCTTAGTGATCTCAATCCAATGAAGAAAAGGGAGATATATCTGGAAATAGGGTATGTTGGGGTAGGTTTGGATATTAATTGAGGTTGAATGAGGGGTTCACCACCAAGCTAGGGCTTGGAAAAATCTATGAAATACAAGATCTAATGACAAAACCTAGTGATTTATGGAAAATAAATCAAAACAACAAATTGGAAAAGTAAAGAGGAGCACCTGAAAACTTGAGAGAGCTTGAATGGAGGTCTAAAATTTAGTCCTACTGGGACTCATTCACCAATCTGGGTAAATTAGTCCTAGATCTAAGTTTTTTCTTAGGAACGGGTTTCTAGATAAAGGGTATTTAAATATGCAAAATATTTGAAAATACATGTAGTGGGACTCATTCACCACTTCTAGCGAATCAGTCCCATTTTGTCGCAAAGTGTCCCAAGAGAAAAATATTGAGTTGAAACTTTGTAAGCCTCTGAAGATGGACCAAATAAGCACTTTCCCACTGATTTCCTACAAATTGGATGGATATCTTTCCCTAGATTTTAGTTTGCATCAATCTTGACAACTTTTCATGACAACTTTGATGACATTTGCAACTTTGTCATTTTGGTACTTTTGAAGGCTTCAAATACACTTTTCTTCAATCTATAAACCTGTAATCACACATGTAAAGAGGGGTTTTCCTTAGTCAAACCTCTTTTAGGTAATTAAACCAAATAATTAAATAATGAAATATGAAGATGAAACATGCAACATAGGACATGAAACATGAGCAATGATACCTTGAATGATGTCTTGTAATAAAAATCAACAATCTAGCATGAAATGGCCATGAAGGATGTAGATCTAGATCTTGAGATAAGTGTAGAACAATGCTTGACCTTGGATCTTGAATGCAACATCACAATACTAGCTCAATACCATGCTTGATGCTTGATATCCTTGACATGATGATGGATCTTGAATTTATACAACAATTGATGAAGAATCTTCCCTTGAATGCTCTTGTAAACACTTGAATGCACTTGTGAACTCAAATTTTCTATAAGGATGTTCATTCAACTTTTTAGGTGTAAAATGAATGAGAGGAATTTTTATTTGTACTTAATTATGCAAGAATTCCTAAAATTACAACACTACAAGCTAACATCAGATCTAAGCAGATAAAATCACACCAAAAATTTGAACTAATTTTAATTTTGGGCCACACGGGACTCATTCACCCAAGGTGGCGAATGAGTACCATTAGGCATGATTTATGGGACCAATTTTAAAAATGCTTAGAAAGGTGCAAAACTAGGTTCAGGTTCCAAAAACCTAGGTGAGTCTCATTCGCCCAAGGTGGTGAATGAGTCCTAGATCACTAAATCTAGGCCATACAACCTGAAAACACCTTCATTATGATTGGATATTTATTTTTGTCAGGATTACCCTAAAAAAATGCATTAAATGAGGCTTGTGGATGCAAAATAAGGCCAATTAAAGCATAGAGAAGCTCAATTATTAAATAAAACCCTAGAAAATTGTGAAAGTGTGTTACAACACTTTACAACACTCCAAATAAGACACTAATAAGCTCATTTAGTTCACAAGGGTCCAAGACCTAATGTGAATATGTTAGACATATTACAACACTAAATAAAGGCCATGTTAGGGGGGACCTTTTTCCATCATTACAGTACTCTACTTACTGGACTAATCTCTCATCACTCTTTCTCTACTGTATTCATAGCAATTCATGATTCTGTTCAGCTCTTTTTGGCTCTACAAACTGTATCAATGGGTTATTTTTAGGTAAGTTAGCAAATTAGATTAATAAACAAAACCCAAAGAAACTATGAAATACATTGAAAGCTTAAAACATAAATGATTATACCAGATATTTGTTGCTTCCATTATTCACCTCCATAGTACCTTCTAGCTTGCAGTGCATGATTGTTGCCCTCAAATTTGTGTGTGTGAGCAAATGATTGTGACCAAGCCCTATGTAAGTTTTGAAGGATTTGAATGACAAATAATGACTATGCCTATGACAAATTGACAAATGACTATGAGTATGACAAATTACTATAATTCCTATGACAAGTAATCCAATTCAATAAACTAAATGCCAAATATGTGAGTAAAATCTAAGCATAAATATGTCAGAATAACGAAGTGGTCCCGAGAATGTGAAAAAATTGGCATTTTATAGAAAATACAATTTTGGACGAACGAACGAGATTGAAAGCTGACAAAGCCTAAAATCAGTGGACGAGATTTCATGTGACAATCCCTAATTAGGGTTAGGGAAAAATTATTAAATGAGCGGTCAAGATGTCATTTGATAAAATCAAATCGGCGGTCGAGAATAAATGTGATAATTAGTCAAAAAGATAAAGATTTTCAAAAATCGAGAAGATAAAGACTACTTGATTTGTAAGATTCAAAAAATCAAGAGGATAAAGGTTGATCTGAAAAGCAGATTTGAAAAATCAAGAATTTGCTTAATTACTTGATTTTTGGAAGAAGATTACCATTTTTGAATTAAATTAATTCCAAATATAGATTTTGTGTGAAAATAAATAATCGATTTTCAGATTATTTACCAAGATGAAGTGAGAGTTAATAAAATGAAATCATTTTAAATAATTTCATTTATTTAAAATGAGAGAAATGATAAATTAGGTAATTAAATAATTAATGATAATTATTTAATTTAGAGGATTGTGACCGATAATTAAATAAATTAATAAATTCATTTAATTATGAAAATTAGTGACATACTAAATAAATAAATAAAATTCATTTATTTAATAATTAAGAAGACATAAGGAATTAAATAAATTAAGAAATTTATTTAATTGTAAGAAGATAATAGACCCTTAGTGACATATTGAATAAATAAATAAAATTTATTTATTTAATAATCATGAACAATAAAGAGACATGAATTAATTAAATAATAATGAATTATTTAATTAATAGTTGAATGTGGACCAAGGACATAATTAAATGTCATAATTATGCTAGGACGAAAGATGAAAAATATAACTTGCAGGCCTAGGTCATTTTAAAGTTTCTAGCCCATCTTTATCATAATGTAGCATGTCGCCTTGTGACAAAGAAAAAAAGTCAAAAATATGCCCCAGCGAAGGTACAGAGTATCGATGCCCCGTCGGGAAAATTTTTGAATTTTGGCCAGGTGACAGAAAACTTTGGAAAGTGTCCCAATAAGTTAATTTAATGATAAAAAAAATAATGGCCCAACCGGTTTCGAATTCTGGCATGTTTAGAGCAGCCAAAAGGGTGGTCAAAGTTGGTCAAAAGGGCCTACAGTAATAAAAGAGTTGAAAAATGTCATTTTGACTTTATAAATAGGTTGATAATGGGGTAAAAGTCAATTCATTTTCACTATTTACCATGGCAAATTTGAGAGCGTCGAGCGAAGAGGACTATAGCAGACATGGTGATTCCAATGACCGAGCATCACGAAAAGATTGTGCGGACCTATAGGCGACCCGAGGGCTCAGAGCCAGCGGTATCTACCCCTAACCCACTTTGTCATTTTATCATTTTGCGTGTAAAATTTAGGGTTTTAGCGTAAACAAAAAATGCATAGTGACGCATATGCGTGCACATAAGCTACATTTGCATGTGTGTTCGACGCATTTGATGCGTTGCAATGCAATCGCATAATTTTTTTTAGGGTAGGCCACTGATTGTGTCGCATTCGCAAGAAATTGCGACGCATTCACCAAAACAAGCCACAATTGATAGGATGAATAATGCATTCGCAATAGTGTGACACATTTGAGGTCAAAAATGATGCATATGCTAAAAGTCACAATGCAAACACCCTGTTGCAACACAAATGGCAGCCAGAACGACACATTCAACATATTACGATGAAATTGAAGTATGAAACGATGCAAGCGCCTCCTCCTGACGCATTTGACTTTGACTTTAACCAAGGCTGATTTTGATGGGTTTCAAATTTTTAATGCTCTTGAGTGACAAAAATTATAATGATGATTGTCTATAAGGTACTGACATGTTGTTTGATCATGTGCAGAGATAGCTAGCACCCATCTATACGTGGGAGAGCAGGTCATCGATCTTTCAATTCTGAGATTAGTTGAGTCCGCGAGAGCAACAATAGTTGATGCGGTTGGGTTTGTATTATGTGGCCCATATGCCCATTATTTGGGCGAATAGGGGACTATTGACTACATTGTGCGAGAGATGGCACTCCAAGACATGCTCTTTCCATTTGTTGATAGGAGAGGCTACCGTGACTCTGCAGGATTTCTACCATATACTTTGTTTGCTAATCCAAGGAGAGTAGATTGTCTACGACCCTCAGCATGGCTATAAGACCTTTATAGCCTACTATCATGATGAGGGTGCAAGTCTTGGTATTGAAGGATACAAGATCCGCTGGGATTTTATGGTGGAGCACTATGGCTGGTTTGATGCACTACTGGCCACATTGATTGGAGGAGTCTTGATTCGCAACCGTCGCGGTCATGGGTTTCCCATTGGGTGGGGTGATGTTCTAGTGGGCATGAGGCGAGACAGGACAGTTTATGCCTAGGGGCCCTGTTTGCTAGGCATGCTTTACCATTAGCTCCACGATGTGGCCTATAGGAGGGCATAGAGCATTGGATGTGATACTACACTTCTGATGATATGGGCCTGGGAGCATGTGGCCATATTCTGATCTCCTATCCAGAGACCACAACTAACAGAGGGGATTCCATATGCTTATTACTATTTCGATGCTCTTCAGAAGACAAGGGTGGGGGAGACAGGTTGCTAGCATCATCGGATCAACACCATGATTTCCTTCATTTGGAGGCCCTACACAGACATCGAGTAGTGGGATGACGAGGATGACCATCTCAAATTTTGCTGACAGTACCGATATTTGATTGGGAGGACAGTGCAGAGTTAGCTCATCATAGAGATGTATCTGCCATAGTGTGTACTGAGACAATTTGGAGAGTAGTAGGGTGTACTAGTAGGCACAAATGAGTATGCCAGATCTTCGAGGGAGGGAGCCTAGGGTCCGCCTATTCTTGTACCATTTTCCATGCAACAAATTGATGGCTAGTGGCATAGCAGTGGGGATGGAGGGTGGGATTCTTGATCTGGGGATGACCACTGACTATGACTTGTGGTGGCAGGCATGTTGACCAGTGCCATTGATAGATCTAGATGGGACAACACCAATTGATAGGAGATTAACGATACCATGTGTGACACGAGCTAGGTGAGGAGGCAAAGGTGGTGATAGAGGTAGAGGCAAAGGGAGAGATGGAGGTAGGGATAGAGGTAGGGGTGGAGGGAGAGATGGAGATGACGAAGATGATGGGGATGATGAAGTGGATGGCCAAAGATGGAGGAGAGATGGTAGGAGGCAGGCTAGGAGAGTGAGACAGTGCATAGTGAGAGGGGCACTGGATGCTAGCCCAGAGGCAGGCAAGGAGGAAGAGAGAGAGGAGGAGGAGCCTAGGAAGGAGTAGGAGGGTGTAGGTCACAAGAACGTGGCTGAGGAGGAGCATGTGGCCAAGGAGGAGGCTAGATAGGATCAGGAGGTCAGGGGGAGGAGGTTCAACCAAAGGCCGAGATGGATGTTGATATGCCACAAGAGGAGGGAGTCAGGGGAGAGGAGGATACAAGGGAGGATGATGAGGATGAGGTCATTGGTGAGGCCGAGAGACTGTTGATATGGAGCATGGTGGAGGGAGAGGAGGAGATACCATCTAGCTCAGAATTTCCCCATGATACCATGAAAGACCAGAGGGTGGCAGACTTATAGAGGAGACTGGATGAGAGTGTCGCACAGGTCAAATCATAATAGGCAGAGTTAGAGGTGACTCGGGTAGAGTGGGATGAGGCAGTGATTCGCCAACAGGAGGAAGCATAATGGTGTACAAAGTTTGCATGATTATGTATGGGACCATTTACAGATCTAGCTCAGGAGTTCGGCAGGGTTAGCATATGGCTTGGACGATATAGGTAGTTATATGAGTAGGCCTTTCCAACTGAGATAAGAGATCCTACTCTGACCAGGACAAAGACAAGTAGTGGCAGTAGGTCAAGCAGTGGTAGTGGTAGCAGGAGTAGTGTGGGGGGTTTGACATCCTTAAGGCATACCTCGAGTCACTGGTCCCATCACAGGCACTCCTCCAATCATAGGTCAGGGCACTCACATGGGTCATTGGTTTTAGGCCATAGATCAATACTTGGTTTGCCTCTAGTGACAGAGCCTTCAGCCTCACAGAGTCATGCCACAGTGTTGTCACAGATGCATGTTACAATGGAGATAATGCCATCAGTGTCAGTTCCATTGGGTTCACAAATAGAGACTACTATAGTTCCACCAATTACCTTAGTTCCAGGAATAGGTCCTTAGTCACCACACTCTTCGCCACGAGGGGATGAGGAGAGCATTTCTTAGGGGCAAGCTTACTATATTTTGGCTTCATGTTTTGGATTTTATGTTATGACACTTTATGCATTGACTATCAAGCCTGCGAGCTCTATTTTTGGGATATCCCTTGACTTTATCCTATAACATTATACTTTTTGAGATGATATATATGATGCAGTTTTGATGTGGCCTATATGCAGGTATGTGCAGGATCATCATGGAAAAAATAGGCCCTTAAGTGGCAAAAAATTTATAAAAATCAAAGTTAGGCAACTTTCCATAAAAATTTGAATAAGTTATCTATATTATTTCAAAAATATGTAACAATAGAATCTATAAAAAATTGAATGTAGTTTCTAAACTACTAGGTTTATTTATAAAAAAAAAATCTATTTGGTGAGAATTTGAAATTTTAATGCAGTAGTACTTAAATTTTAGGGAAAAAATAAGAAGTAGGTGTTTGTCTGACCACCCTAACCATGGTAAAATGATCATATTTTTTTATAAGGTTTTATATATAAGTAGAGGACTCATGTCTGGATGTGATGCATATTATTTTGTAATTTTTTTCCAAGTAAATAATTAATTATTATTTTTTTATTACAACTTTTTAAAAATATAAAAACTCATATGTCTAACCACCTTAACTTGGTCAAAACTTCATGAAATTCAGTGTTTTTTTTAATCCTATAGCATGTGAAGCATAGAATGTGACACATGTTTTGGATTCAAAAAATGTGATACCATTTGAAAGCTATAGATGTTTTTCAACTAACCTATCAATCAGGACTTTAGTCGTAATTCAAATAGAAAATGAATAATAATTATTAATTAAATTCAAAGTAAAGCATAATTTATATTGGTGGAAAGCTGAGAATCTCCTTTAAAAACCCTTTTCATTTAATCAATTTTGGGTAAAAAAAAAGTTGTCAGTCACATACCCTACACATACCCATCATATTGCCACTTTTTGGCCCATCATGATCCTGCACATACCCATGTGTGTCATTTGATTTATGCATTTATGATGTATGTTTAGGTGATGCCTATGTGGATTATGCATTTATGATGAATGATGGTGTTATTTATATGTCCTACCATGTATGTCCTATGATGGTTACCTATGGTGTGATGTCATGATAATGCAATGCTTATTTATGTCTTGTTGATGTTATGCCATGGATGATGATGATATAATGTATTTATTTGAATGGATGCCATGTTTATGATTATGTTAATGCATGAATACGTATAATGTGATATGTAATGTAATGTATATGATTTAATGATATGGATGATGTATGTATGGATCTACTAGAATGTCTATATGATTATGTATGCACTTATTTTTTTGTATGTCACGGGATATTATCGAGAGATGGACAAGAGAAGATGACAAGACAAAAGGAGATGCATGTTAGTTCCTAGACCAAATCCTTCAAAACCTTACCATAGGACTTTAATATTTATTTCTCTTAATCATCATTGGGCAGATTATTGTGATGGCCAACAATCACCATGATATGATATAGATCAAGGTGTGCAAGGTTGTACCATCACGTAAGACAAGAAGTCACTAACAAGGATGATCACAACTCATACTAAGGGCATATTTTCCCCAGTCTTTTTGTCATAACCAGCCATAAGTAGAAAAATATAGGAAGGACAAGTCATAAAACATCGTTGCTTCTCTAAATCTTGTTTCCAGGACATCCTCGACAAACTAGCAACATGATTTGTCAATAGGACAAAATAAAGCCATTATCATGATATGTCGCTATTTTTCTAAATCCCATAGTCAGGACATCGCTGAGAAACTAGTAACATGAGTGTCAAAAGACAAGACAAACGTCATGATACATCGTCTCTTCTCTAAATCCTATTGTCGGGATCTCACTAAAAAACTAGTAACATGATGAAAAACCAAAAGACAAGTGCCAAATGTTTGCCAAGTGTGTCTGGATGCCAAGTGTTTTAATGTCAAGATGTTAGGTTTAATGATGTTGAGATGCCAGGGTGTCAAGGTTCTGATGATTCCAAGATGATGAATGTTGAAGATTTCCAAATTCAAGGACACATCCTGAATAATGTTGATGTCGAGAGGGTTGATCCGTAAATGTCAAAAGGGATCCCTCAAAATGCCAGTGACAATGACAATTCCTAGGAAGGACACATTCTAAGGCATAAATGACAGAGTTTTCTCTTCAGAAGGACACATCTAAAAGATGTCGATGTCAAGAAGAGTGATCCTTAAATGTCAAGAGGATCCCTCAAAAATATCAGATGACAGTGACAATGCCTAGGAAGGACACATTCTAAGGCATAAATGAAAAAGGTTATTCTTCATAAGGACACATCTGAAAGATACCAATGTCAAGAGGAGTGTTCCTTAAATGTGAAGAGGATCCCTCAAAAATGTCAGATGACAATGATGATGCCTAGGAAGGACACATCTAAAGGCATAAATGAAAGAGGCTATTCTTCAGAAGGACACATCTGAAAGATAACCAAGATTTGATAGTTTGACTGGTTATGATAATGTAACTTGTTTTGACCAAATTTGATTGAAGTTAACTGAATTGTCTTGTGTCGACTACATGTCAATGTTTGTCATGCTGGTGTAATTGTCATGTTTGAATAAATGGTTGCCATAATTTGGTTGCAGTAATTGGCTTATTTTGAGATGACTTGTTTGACTTGAAGACTTTTTTGACATGTGTGCTAGTGTAATGTCATGAACCCTAATGGACTGACCTAGTGTGGCCTCAGGGGCTCATTGATAGATGGCCTTGCCTATTTCATACACTCAGAGACCTCATAGTTCTACACGACTAATGAATTTGTCTTGATGACCAAAGATTGCGTCATGATTTTATTTTCTCAAACCTAAAATTACTGACCTAATGCCTCGGGGACTCAAAAATGAGTCTTGCCTACGTTGAAAATGCACAAAGACAATGTAGTTCAGAAAAATGACAAAGAATTATTGATTGTCATAACGAACTTTCAACGGAAAATGACTTCGTTTTGCGTTCTTGAGAAAATTTGACATTTGTTGTGGTTTCTTCAGGATGTTTTTCAATTTTTAGGTCTTTTTTCTTTGAGGACATTTTAAAATGTTTTTGGTCTTCTTCAGGACGTTTTATGATGTTTTTGTCATTTTTCCAGGACATTTTGTAATGTTTTTGTCATTTTTTTTGGACATTTTGTAAATTTTTTATCTTTTTTCAGGACTTTTTACAATTGCTGAGACCATGTGCGATACCCATTGTGATCACTTGATAAAATTTATGCCCCTAGTCAGGTCCAAGACTTAGCCAAATTTAAAGGATGTGAAAAGGATATGCATGGGATACCCGACGGCTAGTATGCCAAACTTGATCTCAATCATTTGTCAACCATGAGAGGAAGGGTATGATGTCATGGCAAAGGTCATGGTGGTGATGAAAAAATGTGTTCCATCATAGGCCAAGACAGATAAAGTGACCGTAGATGGCAGAGCAATGATTGAATATGCATGGCGCCTATTTGCTAGGTTTTCACCATGGTACTTATCCAAAGCGCCTGTTTGCCAGGTTTTCACTATTGGACGAATTATTTCTCTTTTGTATTTTTGTCATTTTTTCATTTTTTTGGTGCTGCCAAGATGCCTGTTTGCCAGGTTTTCATCAAGGCAGCAATTTTTTACCATTTTTCAATTTTTTTTGTATTTTTAAAGTTTTCAGCTTGACTTTCTGATGCTATGCATAGAACTTGTGGAGATGTAGACTATTGATAGGTTCTATCAGTTGTTCTCCATCTAGATTCGCCAGTTGATAAGCTCCAAAACCAAAGGAGGATATGATGACGTAGGGACCTAGCCAATTTGGTTTGAATTTGCTAGGTTTTTCTTTGTATGCCTGATTCTTAGGATTCTGCATGAGGACAAAGTCACCAATGTTAAACTTCCTGACCATGACTCTCTTATTGTAACTATGACATAGATGATTCTGATATGCCTATAGATGGTTCAGGGAATTTTGTCATCTTTCTTCTAACATCTCCAGCTCATGTAGATGCGACTCTTTGTATTCTTCATCGTCGGTCAAACCCTTTAGGGAGACTCATAGGGAAGGAATTTCAACCTTGATGGGAAAGATGGCCTCAGCTCCAAAGACCAGGGAAAATGGAGTGGCTCCTGTGGGTGTATGAATGCTAGTGTGGTAAGCCCACAGAGCAGGGTTAAGTTGAATATGCCAGTCACGACCAACGTCATTGACTGTCTTTTTCAAGATTTTAACAATGGTTTTATTTCGTGCGTTGGCTTGTCGTTTCCCTATCGGAAATACAGAGAGGAAAAATGATGTTGGATGTCAAATCGCTCACATAACTCATGAACGTTTTGGTTTTTAAATGGACATCCATTATCAGTGATGATGGATTACGGAAGACCATACCAAAAAATGATGTAGTTAAGAATGAATTTAGAGATTTGTTTGTCGATTATGTATGTCAGGGGGATGGCTTCGATCCACTTCATAAAATACTCAGTGGCGGTGATGATAAATTTGTGGCCATTGGATGAGGTAGGATGGATCTTGGCCATGAGTTCGAGTCCCCATTGTGCAAAGGGCCAAGGAGAAGTGATCGCCGAAGCTCCTGCGCTGGAGCGTGAATCAAATCGATGTGAATCTGGCATTGGTGACAAGTCCTGACATATTCTAGTACATCTTTCTCAATGGTTGGCCAATAGTACCCAAGTCTCATTATCTTCTTGGCCAAAGTAGGACCACTCGAATGATAGCCGCATATACCCTCATGTACTTTGCGTAAGGTTGTACGTGCTTCATTGGTGTCGAGACATCTAAGGAGGGTGTTGTCAAAGCTACGACGGTAAAGGGTGTCACTAACGATGGCATATCTTGCGGTTTTTTGGATAAAAAGACTTCCTCTGGTTATTGGACAGATTAGGGGGAAGGGTTTGGGACTTAATGTAGTGATGAATGTCTTGGTACCAGGGAGAATCGAGACCAACAAGCTTGCAGACCATCTCTAATTCTAGAATGTCATAGGCGGGGACCAACAATTGCTCTACCAAGAACTCCAGTTGAGGCATATTGCTTGGAATGTTAAGGAGAGAGCCTATCGTAGCCATTGCATCTACTACCTTGTTTTGTGCTCTCGGAACTTGCTCAAAAGTCACCATGTGAAAATATGTCTAAAAGTTGTCAACCATTCATTAGTAGGGCATTAGTTTCTCATCATTAGTGTTGTAGTCATCATTAACTTGGTTGATGACTAACTGAGAATCCCCATAGACATGCAGTGCTCTGATTTTCCATTTTATTGCCATTCTAAGTCTAGTAATGAGTGCTTCATATTCTGCCACATTGTTTGTGCATGGAAAAGCTATGTGGAAGGATTTAGGAATGGAATCTCCTTGTGGGGTGATAAACAATATTCCTGCCCCCAAGCCATGATTAGTATGCGACCCATCAAAGTAGAGTCTCCAAGGTGACTTAGGTTCTGTATGGAATATTGACTCATCTGGGAAATCTTCCACTAAAGAGTGATCACTTTGTATAGGTGCATTTACTAGTTGGTCTACTATGACTTGTCCTTTTATTCCCTTTCTTTCTTCATATTGAATATCATATTCACTCAAGATCATTACCCATTTTGCCAGACATCCTGTCAATGCTGCATGACTGAGTAAATATTTGAAGGGGTCAATTTTTGCTAACAATTGTGTCTCATGGCTCAACATATAATGTCTTAGCTTCTAAGCTGCAAAGACAACTGCTAGACAAGCATGTTCAATTGATGTGTAATTCAGTTCATACTCGACCAGTGTCTGACTGATATAATATATGTCCCTTTCTTTCTCGTCGTGGTCATTATGTGCCAGTAATGCCCCTAGTGCTGATGTAGTGGCTGAGATGTATAGAATTAAAGGCTTTCCTTGGATGGGAGGCATAAGGACTAGCGGTGATAGTAGGTAGTCTTTGATTAGCTGAAAGGCTTCTTGGAATTTATCTATCCACACAAAAGGGATTCCCTTGTGGAGAAGATATTGGAATGGTTGACACTTGTTGGCCAATTGTGCTATGAAGCACTAAATAGATTGCACCCTACCTTGTAATGTCTAAAGCTCACTTATTCCTCTGGGAGGAGACATGTCCATCATGGATTTGACTTTGGCTAGATTGACCTCAATGCCTCTTCAAGAAACTATGTATCCCAAAAAATTTCCAGATGTTACGCCAAAGATGCATTTCTTAGGATTCAATTAGACTCTATATTCTTCTAGTCTCTTGCAAATTGTGTCTAATACCTTCAAATGATCTTTTCTTGTCACTGATTTAGCCAAAAGGTCATCCACGTAGTCTTCCATTATCTTATGCATCATATCATGAAAGATTGTGGTCATAGCCCTCTGATACGTGGCGCCTTCATTTTTAAGACCAAAAGGAATGGCATTCCAGTAGTATGTACCCCAAGGGAAAGTGAATGTTGTTTTATGTTATTCTTACGGGGCAATACAAATTTGATTGTAGCCTGATTAACCATCCATAAGGGATGACATCTCGTATCATGTCGTGAGGTCGACTATGATATCTATATTTGGCAACAGAAAGTCATCTTTTGGGCATGCTTTGTTTAAGTCTTTGAAATTTGTGCAGAAATAGATCATTCCATTTGGTTTTGTAACTAGCACAAGGTTAGATATCCATTCAACATAATAAATAGACTGTATGAACCCAACATCTAGAATTTTCTTCAACTCAGCCTTGACTAATAGAGCGACCTGAGGATGCATTTTGTGTAACTTCTATTTAACTGGTTTGACATTCGGAAATAATGGTAGATGGTGCATAACCAATTCTAGATCTAGTCCTAGCATGTTGGCATAGGACCATGCAAAGTTTATTTTATGGTCTACAAAGGATTTGTGAAATTTTAGTTTCTCTTCTTCAGTCAAGGATGCAACAAAGAGGACCATTTTGGGATCTTATGTTGTTGATATGTTGGCCTCAATGGTGTCCTCTAAGAGCATAGCTAATTTCTCTTAAGTTACGGAAAGAATGTCCAGTCCTCCATCTTTGGGCGCCTCGAAGAGGTTTTCACCCGCAAATATGTCATTTTTTTTACTCTTTTGTCGTCAGAAGGTTCCTTTCGGTTTTCACCTAAAGACGTTTCATTTTTTACTTTATTCTTATTTTTAATTTTGTGACTAGAGGATGGAGCAATCTCCCTGAAGTAAGCTGCACAATCTAGGTCAATGGCAAATCTAGCCTTGTGATCACCACTGGGTATACCCTCACGTAATCCCATAAACTCTGTGAAGGCCTCATCATTTTGAAAGGTGTCCAAGACTAGCGGGCCTTGTTGGTCCCAATCAATTAGTTGTGGGTAGACTAAGGAAATGCCATCATCAATATTAGTGAATTGAGGGGAGGATGTAGAAAGCATGCAGAAAAATTAAGAGACATTGAAGATGAAGTTGTCATCATCTAATTCCATGTCAGACTCTATCCAATATTCCCATTCACTTGTCTCATATTCATTGTCAAAGTAAGGGGTGAAGGACTCAGAGTCATGGGTATCAATGTTATCTGTCAATTCAGATGGGTTCGACTGATGGTTATGGGGTTTATATGGTGGGATTTGTATGTCATGGGGAAGGTAAATGGGACTGTGACTATTTGGTGCTTGATCAATTTTAAAATTTTTCTAAAATTTTTGTTTAGAGGTAAGCTCCCTAGCTTCAAGGAAAAAATCATCAAGGCAACAGTCACTTAAGGATCATTGGGAGCCAAATTCCCACTCTTGGGAATCGGTTTCAGTAAAGGTTTCCTTAATAGTCTCAACACTTTCCAAAGCATGCACACGCTCACTTGAAATTCCATTGGAACATCGGTTGTCATTGTTGGGCAATCCATACCCTAATCCAAGATACTTTGGTATTTTGAAAGATTCTATGGGCTCTCTTCGCCGAGTCTTATGTTTGCCTAGGCCACTAGTGCCATCGTATCCTTTAGCCCTCATCATGTCATGTCCCTTTCCATATTTCTTAATTAGTAATGGGGGTAGGTCTTCCATTTCCTTATAGAGCCATCCTATAATATCGGCAATGTCCTCATTACTCATGTCTCTGCATTTGATGAAAATCATTTTTGGTGGAACTTTGAAATTTTTTTTGGGTTCTATTCTAAAACATGGCCGACCATAAACCTTTGGGACTTGGGTATTGTTGTGATGTTATATGTCATATGTAGTTTGAATTCTCCACAGCCTAGGTCCTGGATCTTGACATTAGACTCAACTTTAGGAAGTGAGGGAGATGGTGGCATGGTGGAAGTCATGGATAGAGTGGATGTGGAAGATGATGCCAGTGTGGATGGGTCAATGTACTTAGAAGAAGAAGAGCTAGGAGCTTCTTGGTTGATCGATTTTCAGAAATACCCCTTAGGTTGGTACAATATTGAAAATGGTCGGGATTTCCATATATGGTGATTTTTGTGTCGTCAAATGGGAATTTCAAGCATTGGTTATATGTGGAGGGGACGACCTTTAAGGAAAGAATCCATGGGTGAACAAGCAAGATGTTGTAAGGTAATTCTAGATCCAGGACCTAGCAAGTTGTGTCCACAATGACTAGCCTGAATCTGATAGGAAGAGAAATAACACCTCTAAAAGAACAATCTTTGTCATCATATGATTTTATGACTATGCTCTTTGTAGAGTCTACGCATGCATCAGAAAATCCTAGAGCCTTAACTAGTTTTAAGGAGCATATGTTCAATCCTTCTCTGCCATCTACTAAAACTCTTATGACCTTGTGCTCATGGATGAAAGTTTCGATATGTAGTGCATCATTATGGTTGGTCTTGGGTGACGAATAATCCTGATTAGAAAAGGTGACGTGACAAGGTGTAGTGAGGTATCCCACCATGGTCTCAAATTGGTTGCGATCAATATCCTTAGGGACAGATGACTCTTGCAGGGTTTTATCCAGTATAACCTTATGCGTGGGAGAAATGTGAAGTAGCTCAAGTATGGAAATTTGCGCAAGGGTCTTGCCTAATTGATCAATAAGGTTAAACTGACTCTTGGGTTGCCACTTCTTTGTAGATCAGCCAGGTTGCGGTTGTTTAGGAGATGGACCAGGTATGGTAATCTTAGGTTTCCTAGTAGGAGGCAGACCAGCTATTGTGATCTTTCCGCTTCGAGTAGTGGTGTTACATTGAGGTGCTCGTTTGACTGTGATGGTTTTGATGCAATCATCATCAGTTCAGACATTGTTAATGATAGGTCCATCGGAATAGTCATACTTAGTGTGGGCATAATTGGCTTGATTATTATTCGTCTTAGGACCTTCCGTGGAAGGGTTGTTAGAAACATGGTCTTGCAGAGGGTTCTTATGGATGGTATGGCTAGCATTTGGTGGAAATTGTGGTCCACCCAATTCGATTATTCAGCTTTCAATAAGGTCTTGCACAATATTTTTGAGTTGTCGACAAGATGATGTCTTATGTCCTTTAGCCTGATGGTACTCACAAAAAGCATTATCATCCTACCATGATGGTTTAAATTTCCCTGGGTCATATGGCTTTGCTTCTTCAAGTGTGATGAGATCATTTTGGAGGATCCTTTTAAGGACATCCTCAATTGGTTCTCCCAATGCCGAGTATGTTCGTCTTTTTGGGAATTGTCTTGTTCTATAGAATTGTCCTTGACCTTGACTATTTTGACCATTTTTTTAGGGGGATGGCATTGGTAGGGGGTGTCAGTATCGTTGTTGGTTTTTTTGTGGTTGAACCCCTTTCAAAGCCAGTACATGACCCATAGTGTTGACAACCTTGGCATCGACAACAACGTCATTGGTAACATGTTTATTTTTGACCCAGTACTTATTTTTGTCAGCAGGAGGATTTAAAATTGTGTTTTTAGGACCATATTTTAGCTCTCCTTTTGCAATAAGAGCTTTCTCAACCTGGACACCCTTTTCGACTGGGTTTGTGAGAGTTGTGCAACAATGCACTTGCAATCCATATTTTAAGGGGCCTAGAAGTGTTTGAACGAACATGTCAACCTTTTCCTTTTAGGGTATGTCAATGTGACAATGACTAGCTAGATTTCTCCATTTTTGGAAGAATGGGATGAACGTTTCACCAGCGTCCTCTTGCGTGAGATTGCATAAGCTAGTAATAGAGGTGTCCATGTCAATGTTGTACGAGTAATTTTTTATGAATTTGTGTTTAAGTTCATCCCATGTTTGGATATCCTTTTGAGTGGAGAACCATTCAAGGGTAGGACATGCAAGACTTTTAGAAAAGAGTCTCATCAAGTATGTTTGTTCATAGGCAACGTCCATACAGTTGGTCATGAATTCTCAGACATGTTCGATAGGATTTGTCTTTCCTCTGTATTTGGTAAAATTAGGTGACACATATCCAAGAGGAAATGGTGGAATGTATAAGTTCATGTTAAAGGGATATATGGATAAATCATATGACAATTGTCATTTCTTGTCAGATATTTGCATGTTTTCTATGGTCTTGTCTAGACCCATCAGCTTTGCTTGCAAGGCATCGATTATAGGGTCATTTGTGGCCCCATACATTGGATTAATTGGTACTCCATGGTTCCACATTTGTTGTGAGTGAATGTTGGTGTGTTATTGAGGAATGTGTTGTTGTGACATGTATGATGTGTTCTGATTTGAATGTTGTTGGTATTGAAAGTTTGGATTGGGGACATATTAGTGGGTATGGATATGGGATGAGTATGTCAGAATGTGTCCCGCAACCATTTGGGTCGATATTTGGGGAATATGGTGACCATGAATGTTTTTATGTGTGAATGATGCCATAGGTTGTGTGTTTTGATTGCCTTGTCAAAATTGTTGGGATTGTACAAGGGGAATGTTCGTATTTTGTCCTTGGGAAGTGATGGCATTAAGCTGTGTTGACATGTTAACATTTTTTTGTGGTCCTTGAATAAAGATATGTCATTTACTTCCTCCCAAAGGATTGTGTGAGGTACCAATGAGAGGATTTGATGAAGATGCACTCATGGTACTAGAGGTAGTCGTAAATGGAGGGTTTGAGTGGCTTGAGGATTGGAATAATTTTCCCACATTGTCGAGGACCCAAAGGTGGCTCCAATCGATTGTGACGATATTGTGGACAGTGTACACAATGTGATGGATTGTGTTCCTCTAATGGATATAGCATTGATTGAATTGGAATTTTTTGGAATCTTGGAGGTAGCACTCATGGTAGTTGTGACATTTTGTGAGGTAGCATCAAAAAAGGTATTGCTTGTGGTGTTTGGAGGTTGACCACTATTGGACATGTTATGTGTATTGTTGACGTTATGGTTAGGAGATGTCGATCTCAAAGTATTAATGTCGAACCCATGGGGTAATTTAGCTCCTTGACTTAAAAGTATGGCCAAATATCTATCTATGTCATATAAGACCATTTGTTCTATGAAAAAGTTCGCCTCTAGATCTTGTGTTGCTACCTCTTGGTTTTCCTCAAGTATTTGTCCATATTCATCCTTATGTAAGAATTGTTCAAAGGGGTTGTTTGATGAGGATGGTATGGTCATGAGAGGTTGAGTATTCGCGTTGCTAAATGGGTTGTCAAATGTCCAATTTGGGTCATACGTGTGATTGGTGATGTTGGAATTGGAATCTTGTCCAAAGTTTTCCATTTGTCTTTTCTTTCTTTTGAGTCTAGTTTCCACCATAAAAGAATATTGCTCAAATGAGAGTGATGAGAATGACAACCAAATGCAAGGACGATGCTAACCTATATTTTTATTTTATTTTTTTGGATTTTTGATAATAAGGGATGACAATGCAAGACTATATTTTTGGATTTTTTTTTACTAAGGATTGAGATGATTAATGCAAATTCAAGGTGCAAAATGACACCTAGGGTGAATGATATAAATGTAAAGCCTAAATGAAAAATGAGGACTAAGATGGACAATGCAAAGTCTAAATTCAAAATGAGGACTAAGTTGGACAGTATTTGGAGAAAGGTTTGTCTAACCACTCTAAACTTGACTTATGTCTCAATTTTGGTTATCAAAAGGACTTGCTAAGGAGACTAAGTGATGAGGTCAAAATGACAAGTGACCCTTCCTAACCAGACTATTGAGTTGGAGGTTCTCACAAAAGAACAATGACTGAAAAGAGGAGTAATGACCAAGTCCCAAGATAACCTAGTTTTAAAAACAATGGTTTTGCAAAGTAAGGTGAGTGAGCCTAATCCAAATTCTGCCAAGATAAATCCTAAGGACAAGTTTATGCTAGAAATGACGATTATGATGCCTAGGGAATGCAACTAAAATTTGGAAAATTAACCCTACAGTAAAAATGCTAGCTAATGAATGCAAATGATGGATGTTTTGAGCAATTTCAGTTCTGGTTTTTGATAGAGACTTTGTTGAAAAGATATTTGACAGCATGCTAAGATGTCTGGACTTGAATTCTGATATGAAATAAGGTTTATTTGTTTCTAGGAAAATGTGTCGTTTGAGGTATCAAATGTGTTACAGTGGTCAAATGCGGCATTCCAGGTATTAAATGTGATGCAGTTTCACAAATGTGTCTTTTAAGATGTTCAATGTCGGCTTAATATAGCAAACACGGCTTTACAGATAGAAAATTTGGTGCATGACAAATGAATGTGGTGTTTGGAGCAGCAAATGCATTTTATCAAAGTAGATGCATTGCAAAGATTGTCAAATGCGGTGCGTCAGAGCAATTGTGGTTTAACAAATGTGGTACATAATGTAAAAAGTCAAATTTTTTTGATGTTTTGGTCAAAAACCCGAGTTGTTTAAAGATTGACTATTTGTTTCTAGATGTTTGAGTGTTGTTTGTTTCATTTTAGTAACCAACAAACATTTGGAAAACATGATATTTTGAAAGTAATCAAACACAAAAGAGAACAAGTACAATCCTATGGTTAAGCCAAGATAGTATCCGCTAGATTCCACATGGGTTTCCCCAACTGCATATCAGTAGCATGTGAATTCAAAAGCTTGGTTGAACGGGCTCCCCCTTATAGTGCACTCTCTTCTCAGGCCAACCAAGCTTCCAACCCCCATGAAACTCCCATGGTAGATTGATCACCTCTACTACAAACTGCGAAGATGTGGATACCTTCACACCAACTGGTGTTGTGCAAGCAAATAGAATATTTTTGGCTACTAAACAATGGTGTTTAATTCAAGACCCTCATTCGAGTGGCCATACATCGGGCGTAAGATTAAGCTCCATTTAGGAGGCACTCCAGCCTAAAGAGGTTAAGCTCAACAAGGTTTTGGGGAGTACCACTTGGTCCGTATGACACATCCGCACTCGTAATCTTAGGTTTTCCCTTAAAATTCACATTTATATACCTGTCGGAGTTAGCTTGGCTTTAGCTCCATTGCCACTTTGAGTTGCCTAGAGGTGATGAAATCCCATAGAAGGCCCAATTTCTAGAGGCAATAATCATTTCTCTTACACGTAGGATCGCATGATTGCACAAGGGGAGAGGATACTTCGGTTATTGCATTAGGGTTACACAAAACAAAGTGGATCTGGATTTCTGATCACCTAGTTTGCACAGGGTGAGAGCATATTTTCCTACCACTTTCAAACACAATCAAATAGAATTGAAAGCATGTTCATTTTAAATGCACCAAAAGAAATGTTATATATTCTAAAAAGAACAAGCACAATGTTTTGAAATAATTTATGGACACTCGAACCTGCAAAAGCATAAGCTAAGAGTTTTATCAAGTAGTCTTGGACCCACAAAATGTAACCGCCACACATTGCAAACAAAGATTAGTAACACAAAAAACCCCTATGCTAGGCAGAATGCAGAAGAAAACCAGAATGTAAAACAACCAAGAACAGAAAACAAAGAAACCCGAATGCAAAATTTTTAAAGAAATTTTACCAGGAAAACGCATCATGATAGAGTGATTATGTCACAGTTCCACATTCTCATTTAATAGGAAAATGCATCGATTAACTGTTCAAATGTGGCTCGGTATGTCAAATGCGGCTTTATCGACTACGATTGCCTGCTTAGCAGAGCGAACGCGGTGTTCAATCTATCGAATGCGTCGTGATGCAGCAAATGCGGCTTCAAAAAGTGTGAATGTGTCATTTCATACTTGTACCTACAAAAAAAAGGCAGAAAACCTAAAACCATACGGAAGTAACAAAAATAACAAGTCGAGTTCACCAATGTATCAATGGGTTATTTTCAGTTAAGTTAGCAGATTACATTAATAAACAAAACCCAAAGAAACTATGAAATACATTGAAAGCTTAAAACATAAACGATTATACCAGATATTTGTTGATTCCATGATTCACCTCCATAGCACCTTCTAGCTTGCAGCGTATGATTGTTGCCCTCAGATTTGTCTGTGTGAACAAACGATTATGACCAAGCCCTATGCAAGTTTTGAAGGATTTGAATGACAAATAATGACTATGCCTATGACAAATTGACAAATGACTATGAGTATGACAAATGACTATAACTCCTATGAAAAGTAATCCAATTCAATAAAATAAATGCCAAATATGCGAGTAAAATCTAAGCGTAAATATGTCAAAATAACAAAGTGGTCCCGAGAATGTGAGCAAATTGGCATTTTATAGAAAATACAATTTTGGATGGATGGACGAGATTGAAAGCTGACAAAGCCTAAAATCAGTGGACGATATTTCATGTGACAATCCCTAATTAGGGTTAGGGAAAAATTATTAAATGAGTGGTCAAGATGTCATTTGATAAAATCAAACCAGCGGTCGAGAATAAATGTGATTAGTCAAAAAGATAAAGATTTTTGAAAATCAAGAGGATAAAGACTGCTTGATTTGTAAGATTCAAAAAATCAAGAGGATAAAGGTTGAACTAAAAAGCATATTTGAAAAATCAAGAATTTGCTCAATTACTTGATTTTTGGAAGAAGATTACCATTTTTGAATTAAATTAATTCAAAATATGGATTTTGTGTGACAATAAATAATTGATTTTCAGATTATTTACCAAGATGAAGTGAGAGTTAATAAAATGAAATCATTTTAAATAATTTCATTTATTTAAAATGAGAGAAATGTTAAATTAGGTACTTAAATAATTAAAGATAATTATTTAATTTAGAGGATTATGACTGATAATTAAATAAATTAATAAATTCATTTAATTATGAAAATTAGTGACATACTAAATAAACAAATAAAATTTATTTATTTAATAATCAGGAAGACATAAGGAATTAAATAAATTAATAGATTTATTTAATTGTAAGAAGATAATAGACCCTTAGTGACGTATTGAATAAATAAATAAAATTTATTTATTTAATAATCGTGAAGAATAAAGAGACATGAATTAATTAAATAATAATGAATTATTTAATTAATAGTTGAATGTGGACCAAGGACATAATTAAGTGTCATAATTATGCTAGGACGAAAGATGCAAAATAGAGCTTGCAGGCCTAGGTCATTTTTAAGTGTCTACACAAACTATTCTCACTCAACTCACATTAAATAGATATAAATACTTGGACAATTCTCTGATTGTCTTCTTTTTCTTTTCTCCATCGATCTACAATTACTGCCTCGAGATTTTCACTCATATCTTGATCAACTAGAATCCTTTGTATAGTTTCCTTCACCTACTAACTTCACCAGAAAGTTCTCAATTCATCTCAAGCCTTGCACCATCATCCAGCTCATCATAAAAACATCTGATAGGGTTTACCAAATATCTTACACATCACATTACATCTGCATTATTCCTATGCATTTAATTCTAATACAAAGAATTTTCTAAGAATAGCAAACTACAAAACCATAGGATCATATCTGCATTTAATTCATTCTATGTATATTCAATCTTATTTTAATCTTCATCGACATGGATATTTATGACATCGAACTATGTGTCAAATATCCAATCATATATTTGTTGGTGCAGTTGGACCAATTAATTCTTTCCTCTATATCGGTTACTAGTCAAAACCCTGATTACATAGACTTAGCCATTGTGTATCTCCACCTTTGAATCTAGGTCATCGATCTACTTCTTCGTGCCATGATCCTCTAGCTTCCTGTTCATCTCTGTACACTTAAACCATGTTTGTTAAATCAATTTTATTTAATAGTGTGCCATTGATCCTCACTTGCTCATGATCACCATTAGATCTTTTCCCTTTGATCTCCATAGTTGATCTTCTACATACACCGCTTTCCATGGACGAGATCCACCAAGACACATGTCTAGATCATTGCCACATAATTCACAACAATAATGTGAATTGGTCTATCAAGCAATCACTCTTTGCCATTTTTAAGCATGGTCACCTTCCATCAATGCCACCTTCCTATCGAGTCCCACCAAGGTCTTCGTCATGACTCCATTGTGTGGAGGGGACACCAAAGCAACTCTCTTCGATATGGCATTGTCTCTTCTATGAAGCTCTATCAGAATGTCAAAGAGACACTGAAGAAAATCACACCAATATAAGAAGGTCTAGCTGATACACCTTGAAACTATGATCAGGTGATACCTACTGCCTACTTGTCATCTCTTTCATCATCATATAACAAATTTCACCACTCTGACTTGATATATTATACAAACACTTATTGCCACATGTTTTTCTAACATCATCCTTCACCATCGTTTGATCCCACCTTATTGGCATGTCAAAGAGACTATTCATTTCATCTTGCTGACATCCATCTATCTCCCCGATGAACCTTAGTGAAATCATTCTCCACTAGCTCCTGCCGCTCATCACTCATCACACAAATACTATCTTCATTCAATTTCATAACCATAATGTGAAACAGTCAAGTGATGCAATAGAACTCTACCACATGTCACAAGTCTTCTACCAATTCATCCATGCCACGTGTCAAACTCCCCCTAGCCTACAAGGTCAAATTGAGTCAACACTTCCATTTGGTGAGATGGTGGACTGATGCCATCTATCCATCTATGCCATGTCAATCACCTTTTTGTAGTATCAAAGGGACTCAGTATTTCATCCTACCAAAATGTTCCTATCTCTTCGATGGAGTGCTTATTACAATGTCGAGGGGACTAGCCACTAAGTCCTGCCGAAATTCACCAGTTAACCTAATGAAGAACCTTCATCCAAAGAAAACACTTGTTACCTCCTATCATCTATTGGGTGTTGGCTTTTGCACATCCTTCATACCACTAATCACACCTTTCGGTAAGGTGCAAACATTCCTCTCAACCCCCAAACACCAATTCCTTTCTAGGGGTCAGAGTTCACTCTTCATATTTACCGCATTTCATTCTTTCAATGAAACACAAGCCTCCCTAACAAACCGTGAAGCTCGAAACATTTTTGGGTGCAAGGGTTCCTTCATACTGCCTTCTTTGAACACCACCGTAAGTTGTACTCCTGAAGTCTGAAGTCTGAAGTAATTTAGACTTGGCAGAATTTTCTTCATAACTCTGAGGGACTTAGTAAGAGGTATGATTGAGGCTCAATGTTTGAAACCTTGGAGGTATAGTTTAAAATGACTAACTCCAAACATCTTCCCTCTTTAGCAAGTGATAGATGGTAAGCCCGAGACCCGAGGCTCGAACTTCTGCAATATCTTCAACACTTTCACAACAACATCAAACAACCTTCCTAAGTCAATCCATTGACATCAACCAACACCACATGCTTCCAGAATTAGGTCCACTACACTCACAACATCCTTTGATCTCTATGTCATTCAGGCACACCATTGATCTATCATCATGCCAACATCTCCCTTGCATGATCAATTCCATCTTGCCTCTAATACTCCTTTATAGGACCAGCTCCATCTCACTTTTGATCCCCATTTTGACATCAATGACAACTATATGCCAACAATCTCCCCCTTTGTCATTGATGGAAAAGGTAAATTTTCAACCTATGGTCAACAAGGAAAAATTTAAGAAACCCCCCCTCAACGAAGGTGTAAAATCCTAGAAAATCTTATATACTTCCCAATATTTAAATATTAATTTTAGTGGTGAATTTTTTCATTTTTTCAGAAAAAAATAAATAAAAAATCTCAATTGGCGAATCTTTTCTAATCGGTAGGAGTCTATCGAAAATATTGACAAATTGCAATTTTTTTTAAACCGATAAAATATTTTCATTGGCGATTAAAATCTATTTTCAAACCTAGAAAAAATTTCCATTGGCGAATTAAACTTGTTTTCAAAACAAAAAAAACAATTTTTTGGCGATTAAAACTTTTTTCAAACCAAAAAATATATCGATTGGCAAATTAAACTTATTTTCAAATGCATAAGAAAAAACATTGGCTAATCCATATAACCACGACCGTTCGATGAATTTTTGATGGACAACAATAGTTACATTCTGAAAGTAAATCTCTGGAGCACTAGATTTTTGAATTAAAACCTCCGGAATAACACTAGAACCGTTAGATTTACATATATCAATGGTTGAGATTTTATTAATTATTTAGGTTTGTCGATCATTGTGCTCTTTTTTACCGTTTAATATTGCCTAAGTTAGACCAAAATATTTTATTAAAAAGCAGTAAATCTTAAGTCTTTAATCTTGAGGGTCGAGTCTCATCAACCTCGCGATGTCCCCATTTTAAATTATGCACGTGCATAAAGTTTGTTTTAAAAGGACTGTTTGATGAATTTTTGATGAACGACTATAGTTGCATTCTGGAAGTAAATCCTTGAAGTACTAGACTTGTGAATTGAAACCTCTGGAATAACACTAGAACTGCTAGATTTTTAGAAATCAATGGTTGAGATTTTATTAATTATTTAGGTCTGTTGGTCATTGTGCTCTTGTTATCATTTAATATTGCCTAAGTCAAACTAAAATATTTTATGATAAAGCCTTAAATCTTAAGTCTTTAATATTGAGGGTCGAGTCTCATCAACCTAGCGATGTCCCCATTTTAAATTATGCACGTGCATAAAGTTTGTTTTAAAAGAAGGACCATTCATTGAATTTTTGATGGACGACTATAGTTGCATTCTAGAAGTATATCCTTGAAGTACTAGACTTGTGAATTGAAACCTCCAAAATAACACTAGAACCGTTAGATTTTTAGAAATCAATGGTTGAGATTTTATTAATTTTTTAGGTCTGTCGATCATCGTGCTCTTGTTTACTATTTAATATTGCCTAAGTCAAACCAAAATATTTTATGACAAAGCCTTATATCTTAAGTCTTTAATCCTGAGGGTCGAGTCTCATCAACCTAGCAATGTCCCCATTTTAAATTATGCACATGCATAAAAAAAATTTAAAAGAGGGACCATTCGATGAATTTTTGATGGATAGCTATAGTTGCATTCCAGAAGTAAATCCTTGAAGCACTAGACTTGCGAATTGAAACCTCCAGAATAACACTAGAACTATTAGATTTTTAGAAATCAATGGTTGAGATTTTATTAATTATTTAGGTATGTCGGTCATTGTGCTCTTGTTTACCATTTAATATTGCCTAAGTCAAGACAAAATATTTTATGACAGAGCCTTAAATCTTAAGTATTTAATCCTAAGGGTCGAGTCTCATCAACCTAGCGATGTCCCCATTTTAAAAATAACTTTATTTGCATGTGCACTATGCAGCCATCTTGTCATCTGTCGTGGGAATACCTTTTAAGCACTTGTTTTTAAGGATTAAAGTGTTGAAATAAATGTTAATTGTCACATCAATGATAGTGGTGAATTTAAAAATGATAAGTGTGATGTCATACTCATTGTGTTCATGTGTGATGTCAACTCATGTGTGTTCATGCATTTATAATATATTTGTCTTTGATTTATTTCTTCTCTATTCTCAATTTAACTGAGATATTATGGAGTATTCATGGTGTGTCATTCTACCCAAATGTTTTTGGGAGAAAATAACTTAAGAAGGGATGATGCATATGACAGATGAAAGTTGGGTATGGTTTTTACAATTCCTTGAGTGCAGGTTGAGGATGCTATAAGAATAATTGTGGGTAGGGAATGGCTTCAGAACAGCCCTCGTGCTCTATATTCTGAGGTAGCTCTGGCTTTCTTGTCCGATTGCATGGAAATTTTGCTCGATAAAGATTTGGTGAAGATGTTGGCAATATGTTATTTGCAGCCTTTCATTTACTCTATTTCTTCGTTGGAGTTGGCACTAGATCATTACAATTTTGAAAGTGGGTTAGCACCCATTGGTGGAATCTTCAGGAAAGTGGAAATGCATGCTTCTATAGCATAGGCTCTTACCCTAGTTAATATGAGATTAGGTCTGCTATGTGATACAAAAAAATGAATCATTAAAGAGTGGAGTTTCAGAGGAAGGTTTTGGGTGATTCTCTTTTCTTCTCTGTTGTTAGTTTTTTAAATTTGATTCACATTCTACTCAAACACCTAGTTGAAGGCCTCAGCTAATGTTACAAAAAAATTTAGTAATGAATTGTGTGATGTGTCACGTGTCTATATTTTATTGTACAGTGTAACAGTTCTTGTAATATGTACTTTGTGATTGATTTTTTGCCACAATTAGTGGCTTTTTTCCTTTTGACCACATTGGTTATGTACTAACTACTATGTACTTCAGTCTTTAGCAATAGCTACTTAAATTAAAATACTTTTTGTGGCTCCATTCATGTAAATCCTCTTTTCTTTGGTCAATATAAAAATGTTAAATGTGGCTTTTAAAACTAATAGTAATTATCAACATATAGTTTTGATCATAAGTGAGAAAAAAATATTATGACTTATTAGTGGACATTGATAAATTGATAATGATTAAGGTAAAACGAGACATTTAATTCTCTCTTTTCAATGTGTCAAATTACTCTACCTTTCATTTATTCTATTGAAATTCTCAATTTGGTTGTGGGACTGTGGGTGGCGGTGCAAATTAATGCCATATGAATAGCCAAAGTGATTGATTGGATAGCTTTATATTTAAAATTGTATGATGTATTGTAGAATCATAGATGATGATGTCAATGATCTAGTGATTTAGTGAAACAAGATTTGTAATGATTTCATATCATTTACGTGGCACTGGCGATTTTGACAATTGACAACTTTTCAGCTTGAGGTACAGTTTGCATGTAGCCAGGCTGTCAGAGTCCAAACATCAATCAAAATAAACAATTAAATTGTAAATGTTAGGCTTAAGTTACATGAACTGGTTAAGTTGGATTTTTGGTTTCCACGAATCGCAATTATGACTATACCCAACCTCACACATGACACGTGTGAGGTGTACAAGACCAGGCTGGTGGTGGCACTATTGGTGACACTTTTGGCGACACTTTTGGCCCATAAATAAGGATAGTGAGCACAACTAAAATCATTCGTTGAATTGTCATAAGGGTTTTCATTTTGTAGGGTTAATAACTTAGTAAGGATTTAGGAAGAAGATGATGCCAATGCAGTATTATTGGGGATACTCTAAATTCTCCTACCTCCAGTTATGTAGTTATAGAGTAAAATACCAATTTCCTTCAAGTTCAAAATGGGTGGAATTGGAAAGAAGTTGATTTCATTCACTGACTTCTTAGACAAGTTTTGAACTAGGATGAGGAGCTCTGATGGAGATAAGTGCTATCCTAGTGCATCAAAGTTGCAAGTAGAAGATGGGAGTAGTTTTACTACCCCTCATCATCTGCATGGTTGGTCAAGAGAGCCCCTTGCATTTATTTTTAGACACCATGGCCTACCAAGCAAGCCCCATGCATTTCTTTTCATTGTTCATCTTCTGCATGGGAGCAATTTTACAACCCCTCATCTTATGCATGAGTTTGGTTCTGAAAGAGGCTAAGTACATTTTGTATCTTCACAGCTCCCATTTCCCTAGTTTGTTTGGCCCCCCTTTCCCCATGCATTTAGTTTCAGATCCCATGGTTGACCTGACAAGTCCCATGAGTTTATTTTCAAAGCTCATGGTTGACTCGGCAAGTCCCATTTATTTTCAAACAAACATGTATCACATTTATGTTTTCACTAGCAGTCCAACAGAAGCTTGGCACTTGCACTTACATTTGTATTTGTATTTTTTAATAATGTGACATTGTAATTTAGTTGTAATAAAATAAATGGTTGTGTTATTAATGTGACATTGTAATTTCTTTTATTAAGTCCATTGCAATTTAAGTGCTATTAATGTGACATTGTAATTCATTTTATTAAGGCTTTTGCAATGTTAAATTATTGGCCCCTTGGCCTTGATGTCAATCCTAGCACATTAAAGTTTAAAACAACTTTAAACACACATGTTTATTATTTATATCAAAAATTACTCAACCGTTCGATGAACATTTGATGTATGGTTGTAGTTGCATTCTAGAATTAAATGCACAAAGTGCTAGGATTGTGAACTTAAACCTCTGGAATCACCCTATAACCGTTAGATTAACAAAGATTAACGGTTTAGAATTTGTTGTCAATGTAGGAGTAAATCATAAATGGCTTGTTTTAAATGTTGTCAGCCATGTCCTAATTGTGTACTGTGTAGTCTAGAAGTAACACATAGTTGTTTTGAGTTCATTCACTTTAATATTAAGAAAAAATAACACTTTCTATTGCTAAGTGATTTTATTTTGAAGTTAGGGTTAGCACACAAGGAGATTTCAGTCTCCAATTTGCTCATTGCACTGCACCACCCTGTTCTGGATTCCACAACCCTGTTCTGGGTTCCACAATTTCACTTCCAACATGTTGATGGGTGTTTTTTCACCTCTCAACATAGGTAATGCATAAGTGCATCACCTCTCTTGAAAGGAAATCTCCTACAAACAAGTTGCAAAAAACTACCCCAAGGTCTCTCGGGTGTTACGTCATGACTTGCTTGGAATGTCTTAGTTGGTTGATGTGATTTGCTGGTAATCATAGGGCAGCCTTACATGTGTTAAGTTGGAGGGGAATTGGTTCTTTTAAATTAATTTCTTATGATATGGGAGTTGATGTGCAATTGCTGCAAGTACAAAATAGCAATATAGAACTCCATTTTCATCATCAGATTTAGCTTTACAATGATGCCTGAACTTTTCCTAAATTACTATTTTAAAGAAAGATCAAAAGGGAAGGGAAGAGAGTAAATTCCTAGACCTAAAACTACTAATGAACAGTGATAATGGAGGATGCTAAAGTGGACATCCTTCCTGAAACTAAGTTTCACTTAACCAAATCACCTAACAGTCTCATGAAATTAGTGCTATCTTCTAAGGTCTACAGATTTTCAACAATTCATTCACCACAAAGCATGAATAAAAGATGGAATTTAAGTGCAGAAATCAATTCATGTTCAGACTAGCTTTACACTGCTATTTATCATCAATAAATAGCAAAAAGCATGAACAAGGGCATCAACATAGCAAAATTCTTCAGCATCAATGAACAACACTAACTAATCTACTAAAGCATGCAAAACACATAGAACAACAAAGTAAATCTACTCAAATCTATTAATTATGAGGAGATGAATCATGAAACATGAATGGAACTCAAGAATCCACCCAAAAGCAATGAATTTCTATTAGAATTTCAACAACATGTCTTTACAGCAACTCAACTCTCTCTCTTTGAAAATGAGAGGAGACCCCTTATTTATTGTTTTCAAAAAGAAAAATGAATGCACAAGATTTAATCTCATTGTGTGGCCAAGATTCACTGCAAATTAGGGTTTCACCTACTCCCTAATATTTTACAATTTAAAATTACATGCTTGTCTTCTAGCCTAATTTGTCCTCTAGTGCTTGGTACTGTAGTACGTTGTCTTCTAGTTGATTGCCTTATGTTGTAGCTACACAATGAGGAACTCATCATCCATGACCAGATTTCCTTCATTCTTCTTCACTGTGGTGAATCCGACAAACTTGTCGATCAATTCCTAAAGCTTATTCCATTCGATTATGTCAGATTGGAGCACTTGCAAGTTCAACTTTCTAGATCTGCTAGTAATCAAGTCCCAATCCTAGTCATATTTTGTGTGTTCTTGATTACATGCTCTAATTGAGCAAAGGATCAAGCAGTAAAATCCATAAAATTTGATGTTAGTGTATTGGTAGCCTCATTCTCCATCTTCTTATGGAAATATGGCCTCATTTTCTAGGGATCCAACTCAATGGCAGGCATTTCATAATCTGTCATGAGCTTTAAATATTCTTCTCATGTCGCTCGATGTTCTTTGACCCAATCTAGGTCTAACTCCACTTCATGGAGCACCCACTCCAAAAATTCTCTTCTTTGATCTATGCCTAACTTCCAGGTCTCAACGAGCCAATGGTCATCATTTGCTAGGGCCAATTCCTTTACCCAAGTTCTCTCAGGCATCCTAAGGATAGCCTCGAGTTTAGGATATGTAATCCTATATAGTTATGGGAAGTCAGTACAAAATTTCCTCATGCCTTCGAGCTGATTTTGCAACTCCTAAAACTTGTTTGTTGTCAAGAAAGCATGGCCAATACCCATATCTCCATTGTACAGTACTCATCAGAACCAGTCTTTGGTGGCCTTAGTCCAATTCTTCCTCCTCTCTAATTTGCTGATGTGATCCTTGGAAAGCAGTAGAGGAGTGGTTGATGACATCGTGGGTAGTTCCTCTGTGGAAGACCATTGTTGTATATAGGCCGTAAGATCTGCCACTTGTGCCTTTAACTCCTCCTTGGAGGATTGATCCTTGTTCATTTGGTGTACAATCATGGCAATGGATCCATGGAGATGATCAATCTTTTGCTCCCTTGTGGTTATCCCTGGATCAATGGTGGAGATATTGTAGCTGACTCCTCTCCTTTATCCATCACTGGAGTAGCAATTTGTACGGTCCTCAATCCTGATCCATCCATCGTAATATGGGATCGAACCCTTGGCTTCTTCTCTTTCTTTGTTCCTATCTAAGCTTGTGCTAGGATGGCTTCTAGCCTTTCTTTGGGGTCCATGAGGGTAGGAGTCTTCTTCTGCAATTGTTTCTCTAGCCAATTTGGCATCTAAGATCCCTCCTTTGGTGATTCATGATCACCTTCCTCTCTTTCGATATGTTGGATCTCTCTTTCTTCATGACCCGAGACCTCTTGTTCTATTTTCTCTTCCTCTTCCTCATCTGAGTCATAGATGAATATGGACTTTTCCTCTTGTGACTCTATAGTAGCTATATTTTATTTGGGGCTATCTTCCCCTATGGATGCCTTTTCTTCTTCCTCTTTCCCGTGCTCAGCATGGTGCTCTATCTCTGGGCCTCTTCTTGTTTTAGCCTCTTCTTCAGGCTTATCTTCTTCTTGAGCTTTCTCTTCTTTCCTTTCTTCTTCTCCTGCGAGAGGAATACCTTCATCGTGATGGGGGATTTTTTCTTGTTCCTTGGTCAGAGGTTCTGTGGTTACCTCCATTTCCTCATTTATTTCTTTCTTTTCCTCATAAGACTGTCTTTCAACTTCCTCCCCAATGTCTTTGAGTTGCTAGGCCAACTCTTCCTTGAGTTCTTGACGTGAAGTCTCCACTATAAATTTGGCATCGAGGTCTTCAACATCTTCCTCAGAGGATTGTGTCCTTTCTTCTTCATGCACCACCTCATCAAAGACCAAGTGTTGATGCTCTAGATGCTCATGGTAGTCATCCTCAGATTCTTCATCCATTTCTTTGGTTTCCTCCCTCTCTTATCTTTCTAGCTCTTTGGATATCCGCATGGTCATCTCCATTTTGGGTGGTTCAGTGAGAGAAGAGATAGTGAAACCAGCCACAGCTTGAGCTAAAGCGACTTGCACTGCAGGGTTCATTAGCACTCGAGAGAGCTCCATAGGTATGTCCTGCATATGTTTGGAAAAGCTTCTGGAAGAGTGAGGGTGGGAATTATTGTTGTTGAGGCTAAGGGAACCATGGTTGATGGATACATTGAGGAGGAAGAGACTAGAGAAGTGGTGGCAGAAGAAGAATCCCTCACCATAATGGGTGTAGTCAGCAAGGTGGAGGCTAGGTGAACTGAGATGTCCATCGTAGGTGGAGAGGAAGTGAGAAATGCTTGGGATGTTGGTGGACAAGTGATAGTAGTGGCAGTAGTAGTGGTGGCAAGAGTAGAGGTGGTAGGAAGATACTTTGGTTGCTCAGCCTCTTCTTCCTCTCCTTCATGGAGTGGATCCTCTTGGATCGTGGGCATCTCAGTGAATCCACCTGATTTCCTTGCTTTCTTTGAGGGCTCACCCTCAGAGGACTTCCTTGAATATACCTTATGCTTTCATTGATGCTCGACTACCTCCTTTCTTTTCTTTGACCTGGTGGTGGGAGGAGATTTTGGAGTCTCTCCAGATGGGGTAACAATGGTCCCACTACCGGTTTCACTCTCGAGCTCATCTTCGAGCTCACCATAGGTCAGAGTTGTTCCTTGGAGGTTTAGCTGAGCAATTTTCCCATCAATCCACTATTTTTTCCTATGTTCTATTGGTTTTGTTAAAATGTTGAGGTTATTGACCTCTTCTTCATCCCAGTCGATTAGGGTCAATGGTAGGTTGGCAATGGAATCAAATCTTGGATCTATGATGGTATTTTTATCCTCCATAATTTGATCTGGAACTGGGAATAATTTGACTATTTTAACAAAGTATGTTGTCATGCACATATAGTGCCTCATGTGCACCTCCTTGTCACCCTTGTAGTTGGCCCAAAAATATTCAACATTGTGCAAATGGGCATATTCTTTCCCAACCATCTTCTTTAGTTTTCCATACAAATCGATCCTTGGCTGGGCAGTGTAAGGCTCCAAGTTCTATTCAATGATCTCCTTTTCATAGTACTCCGCACATTGGGATGCGGGAAGGAATACATACCCTAACCAAGGTGAGAGGGTAGGGGATGCCCAACTTGTTTTTGTCACTCAAAAGCATATGTACATGTTGCAAGTATCTAGAGACCTCTAGTAAGACCAACTAGTCATTTGGATACTGGTGCAGCTTATATGGCCTCTCGGAGAATCCTTCCGTCCTGATGTAACTGAACTTGGAAAATTGGATAAATAAGAATCTGAACCAATGGATGAATGCATGGGAACTATGTGTGACTCTCCTTTCAAAGTCCCCTCTGAGTAGTCTAATGATGTGCCTGATAAAGGCATCATTTACCCCGTAGTAGTCTTTCTTGAAATTACAGTATTCAAGTTGTGGGTGCCTATCATATACCTTTAGCTTTCTTCATAAAATTGGGATTTGTGCCACAAATAGACCTCTGTATGGAATGGGGTCAACCAGAAGATAGACTAAGTAAGAGGTCATGTAAAATTGAGAGGTCTTTTTAACTACTACAAACTACTCATGCAAATAGTTGCTGATCATTCCTACCCAATTGAACTTGATCTTCCCCCTAATGATTTTCTCTATAAAATAGAACATCTAGTCTTGGAAGTATGTTGCTGTTAGGATGCCTATGACTCTGCTTAGCAAGGTTACCAAATCATGGTAGTCCTCATGGAAATCACTCCTAAATAGTTATTGGGGCACTTTGTTCGCACTGCCCCTCTTCTCTTTTAACTAGAACTAATTAATCAGTTTCTTACATTTTAGAGGGTCAGCCTTCCATGTGCTTTCTACGTATTCTTTTGTGGTTTCCTCCATTGGATCAAGGGTAGGGATGTGGAATTTTTTCCCTATAGACCTGGTGAACAATTCAGCCAACACTCTGCCATCATGATCAACAATTCTTCTAGTTTTCTCTTAATAAGCCTCCTTGCAGGCCATCACTAGCTCAGGAGCCACAAGAGCAGGTGGGAAACTGGCTACCTTAGCTAATCCACTTTTCCTAATTCTCTTTGCATTTTCCATAATGGGATTGGCAATAACTCTTTTCCTGAATTTATTAATGTCAATTTTCCCCAAGTTGGTATTTATATTTGTATCCCATTCTATGGTAACCTTGGAGGTGACCTCCACCCCCTAGAATTTTTATCTCATCTGGTCCTTGTCTTCCTTCCCTCTTGGTGTCTTGGTGGATTTCTTCCACTTTTCCTTCTCTATGGACACCCCTGAAGGTCCTGCAGCTAATTCCATAAATCCTACAAGCAAAGGAGCAATAAGTATATTCATGTGCAAAACAAGGGGAGTGTTAGCAAAATCCTGGAAAATCGATGTTAGATCAAGTAATTCAACTTTTAAGGGTTATAACATTCATCACATATCATCATTTTTCTTTCGTTTGGGGAAGATATGGCAATGCAGGCCTAGCGGTGCAGGTTTCCCTGGGATGGTGGCCATTTTGGAGGTAGTTATAGAAAGACGGTGAAGAGGGCACGATGGCCCACACAGAGCTACCTGCATCAACATTTATGCATTGTGATGGGGGCCCACCAAGGTGCTAGGCCATTTGGACATGTGGCTTTGATCATTTGTGAGGTCTTTGAAATGCTAGATCAATCATTTTGGTATGCGGGTTCAAAGGTTGCGTGTGCAAGTAGTGTCTCGACCATTTAGGAGCTTCACCATTTGAAATGAGGTTGACAAGGTGGAATCCCATAGATGATATCCTGTAATGTGGGTCTCGTAGTCAGGAATGGTGACACTGGTTGGTTACAAAGTTTTGAGTCTTTTGGGATAATGCGGGTGAAGACCAGCGGGACGATGCTAGGTGGTGGCCATTTGGAGACGGTGGGGATGGGACGACGGCTCATAGGTGGCGGTTCACACCATCAAGCCCACAAAGGTCATCGACATGGGTTACTTGTTCACTATTGGTCAGATGGTGTCAGGGAGGTCAAATTCTGCACAATGCATGGCAGGCTTGGTTTGGTAGTTGGAAAGTAGTGAAGGTGGGAAAATGGCCCATATGTGGCCACCTATAATAGACCACCCACATGTGACTTATACTTAACTCTTTTCAATGGACACTCAAGGAGAAGTATGCACCGGGGCCCGCAAGGCAAACAGGCGAAGATCATCAGCCATTGGAATACCAGACACATGGCGGCGATGACCTGCCATGGACGGTCCACAGACATCAAACTTGTTCTTTTTTTCACTTTCAAGGCTCAAATGGACACAGTCAATGTGGAGTCCACAAGGTAGATGGATGAGAAGCCACGATTGTTCATAACAGTGAAAGAGGATGTGTGACCCATGGATGGAAGTACATAAAGGGCAGCCTACTAAGGGCTCAAACTTAGGTGCTTTACTCAAAAAGGTCAGACATAAACTTGTAGTGCGGGACCCGCCCAGTGGGAGGAACCAAGAACTTCACCATTTGAAGATGATCATGGAACAATGGTGAGGCAATGACGGAGGTCTGCATCAAACGACCCGTAAAGGAGGTGCAATGAGTTGTTGGATGGCAGACGAAGACCCCGCAGAGTCTACAAGATGGAAGGCCGAACCTAGGCATCTATTCAAAGTGGTGAGATAAAGGGGCCATCCGTAGGCGGAAACCCGCAGTCATCGACCCGCATACACCTTTGGGATTCCTCCTTAACTTATGTTTTTACTTGTTTCATCAGTGACGATGAGGAAGCGGTGTCCACTCGCGTACTCGGGCCTGCCAAAGGTGTCGGCCTATAGTTTGAAGTTTGTTGTTGGAGAGCTAAGGCAATGACAGTGAAGGTCCTATGGGCCGCAAGGGCTCAATGAACTTGGTTCAAGAATGGAGGTCGTGAAGGTGTGTTTTGCACAGATCTCAAGGATGGATTTTTGAAGGATTTTACAATTCTAACATGAGGGTTTTTTGTAGAACTTAATCTTCTTGCTAGTTTTAGGGTTTTCCCTCTTTGAAATCTGGATAGCTTTGTGAAAATAAGTGAAAAAACATTAACAGGGCGGTGGTAGAAGACCTACCTAGAAAATCTGCAAGAACTCATCAAGAAGTTGAAGACTATGAAGCTCGAATGTCAAAGAGACCAGGCATGCGTAGAGGTGGCAGAAGCTGGAGGGCTCTGACACGTTTCAGAAGGAATGTCGGTGAAAATGACCCATTAGACTTGCTATTTATAGACTTTTGGTCATTAAATTCCCACAATAAATGCAAGTATGGTGGCAGGTGTGGTAGGTGGGTGTAGAATTCAAAACAGTCAGCAACAGGAACTGCGGGGCCCGTAGGGAAGGTGACACCTAGGCGTTTACTATTTGATCAATCGGTGAAAGAGATGATAGTGAACAATCTAGGCCCCACACTATGGGAGGATCCCTTAACTCAGACACCATGGAAATAGTAATGACTGGACAGAGTTCCAACAAGGGCAGCCCACATGGGCGAACCTACAAGGAGCAAAAGATGGCAGTTTTAAAGACCAAGGGAAATCTACCAAAGGAACTCCACGAAGGCCAAAGACTTGAGAATTTCAAGGGTGGTGAAACTTGGTCAATTCAAGATGATACTTTAAGGTTCCTTGACCAATTAGGACTCAAAATAAATGGCACACAAAATGAGATGATGATGAAAGTGACCCAACAAAAGCAAAAAAGAGAGGGTCCCCATTCCGAGACGAGGCGTGTGTGCTATAGGCACAACAAATGGTGACTCTGCTAGAAGAACGCTCTTGAGCATTGTAAGCATAAAGACTCATTTAGAACCTAGAATCTAAGGTTTTATAAACCAGGGGCTGGCTTCCATAAGTGAATTGAGGGACTTGAAGGAGAACAAGATCCTTTCTTGAATCAAGTCACAAAACATCTCATAAGTGTTTATGTATGGTCAATTTATTCCTTTTGTTTAGAAAGTATGAAAAATGACCATTAATTAGGTTAAGAATGTTGGAATTTGTGGTTTTGTTGCTGATATGTGGTTGTCATTGATGTCAACATTATTAGCATTAATGTCTTAGAGGCTATATATATCGAGGATATTGAGAAAATTGTAATCAAATAAGTTGCAGGTTGTCAGTGGTTCAGTAAAGTTCAGTCTGTCAGTGAGTTCAATATATTGATGATCAGAGGTTGTGGATTAAAGGGTTTCTTGTTGAGTATATCTAGTTTATCCATGTTAAGTTTCATAGATCTGCATGAAGATTTGATAATGTTATGAAGATTTATATTCTGACAGTTTTTATGTTGCTTCAGTTGATGTTCCTAAATGAAGATGATGCGATTTTAGCTAGTTTAGTTGTTGTGGATGCGTCTCCGGTGATTCACAATGTTTGTGGATGTTTCTATATTGTGCTCTATCTATGTTTCATGTCTACATTGATCGTTGTGCTCGCGATTTGATATTTTCTCTTGTGTGTTCATTTTTTTCATGTTCTTGGCCGACAGGGTGTTGAAGCGTGTTGTGGATCTTTGAGGATTAATTTTTTAAGGTGGTTCATGTTTGAGAATTTTATTTTGGGTCTTCACTATGTTGTGGCCAACCTTGGTTGATTCACATTAATAATCCTTATTGTTTTGGGCCGATAGTTTGCATTCATTTTATTATTTTCTTGAGGCCAACATGTAGTAATGTAATTTCTTTTTATAGATATATAAGAGAGATTGTTTTATCATTTGAAGGCATGAGTATGCGAAGTGTGCGAGTACTATGCATGAATAATTTTCTAAATCTTTTGAAGGAAGAGCAGAGTGTGAAGAAGAGTGAAGAAGAGTGAAGAAGAGTGAAGTGTTCATGTTCTTAACCGAAACTGTAATCAGGCATTAGTAGATGCTATTCTCTCAATTCAAATCTTGTGGATGTAAATATTTTGTAAGATAGTGTGTCTTCCTTTCTATAATTGAGCAGTGAACTCTAGGTAATGTGTCTGAATGCATGTGCATTCCCCATTGAAATTTCTTTATACTTTTAACAAGGTATAATCTTGTGGATTGACCTCCACTGTGGTTTTTCTCCTAATAGGGTTTCTACGTAAAAAATATTTGTGTTATGTGTGTTCCTGATGTGTTGTTGATTTATGATTTCATGGATATTGATCAAATCTGAGAATAAGATTAATAAGTTGAATAAGTTTGAAATTATTTGACAAGTGATTCACCCCCCCTCTCAGTTGTCTGCCCTTGTGTTGCCAACAAAGCAAGCTCCATAAACTATCTAATTCCAAAAGTAACCTAGACATTGCCCTGTTGCCAGTCAAGCATCCATAGCCCCAATAGAATTGTCATTGTGACCCACAAACATTGCTCTACTGTTGGTCAGACATCCATAGCCATGATAGAGTTGTCCACAGACCCACACAGTTGCTTGATTTTAACATTTATTTTTCTTTTCTCTCTTTTTTGATACTTTTTTAATATTCTTTCTTTTGCTCAATTGTGTAAGCATCAAAGCTTACTATGGGTTTGGAATCACAGTGGTCACTGGAGTAGACTCAATATTTATCACTTGTTGGGCTATCATAATGACCACTGTACAACTCTTTAGAAATAATTAATGTGCATCTTGTGCATGATCTGAGACGAGTGTGAAAGGATTCAACCAAGGGTCATGTTCTAGATCAAGTCAGAGTTCAAATAAGGAAACCATTCCATAGCAGCAATCAAAGACCAATAGTTGAGAGTGAATATTTATCCAAAGAACACAAAGAGAAAGCAATAAAGTGAATTGTTCATCAAACTGAGCACAACCACTGCATTAGAAACAAAGGAACACCTCAACAAAACAAGATGGCCAAGAGACAAGCAAGTCAGATAGAGCATTGATTATGTGACAAAGTGGGTAGAAGTTAAGGCCATGAAGCATGCAAGAGATAACAAGGTTGCAAAATTTCTTTATGAGGATATTTTCACAAGATATGGAGTCCCAAGAGAAATAGTGACTAATCAAGGGGCATAATTCACATCAACCCTTGTTGCAGCACTAGTTAATGAGTACAACATAAGGCACATGAAGTCTACTCCTTATCACCCATAGGCTAATGGCCAAGTTGAGGTGACCAATAGAGAGATTGAAGCCATTCTAACTAAAATAGTAGCTATTCATAGAAAGGATTGGGCAAACAAATTACCAGAAGCTATTTTGGCCTATAGAAAAACTTGGAAAACAACTACAGGCTTCACCCCATTTGAGTTGTATTGAAAAATAGCTATGATGCCAGTTGAATTTGAATATAAGACTCTGTGGACTGTAGTAGATTTGGGGATGGATATTTATGAGGCACAAAGAGAAAGAATCATCCAGCTAAATGCTTTAGATGAGATAAGAAGAGCAGCCCTACAACATACAGAAGTAGTGTAGAATCAGAGAATCAAGTGGCATGACAAATTTATCAAGGACAAGAGATTCCAACCAGGAGATTGGGCCCTACTCTATGGCTCAAGATACCAGGACAATGTACGAAAATTGCAGACAAGGTGGTTAGGACCATATGAAGTTGTTGAGGTCTTTCCTAATGGAGCTATTCAACTTACTACTATTGACCTTGTCAGGTTCAAACTACTTATCAATGGTCATCGCCTCAGATTATATCACAAGCCAACTTCCAAAGAAGAGTTCCTACAACAATTCACCCAACATTTAGCACTCGAGGTTCCTACAACCGAAGGAAATGGACCTAGTGCCCCTCCTTCTGGCTAATTAAGGTACGTACTCTCTCATAATAAAGACTTTCACTTACATGGAAGTCCATTTCTTCACCCATCCATCACCACCTTTCTCTCTCTTCCATCACTTCATTCCACCTCACCTCACTCCACTTCATTTTCATTAATTGCTCAATTTATTCCCTAAAAGGTGAGCGGTACTTTCTCCACAATCTTTGTATAAAATCTTCCACACATTCAGGTATGTGTGCATTAATTGTTATCTTTAATCATCTTTTAAGTGTGTTCATTTAATCACTGTATGTTAGTATAGAAGTTTACATAAAATGCCATCATTCCCTGTCAAATCACCACTCCCATCTCACATGTGTGGATACATGTCTAAATTTAGGTTGGCGGGAGGGGAAAGAAAAATATGTAAATATATTGCCCATGTGTCAATTTATGCTAGGCTACGTCAGAAAATTTAAAATCTAAGTGAGAGGACAGCTTGCATGTGTGAAGTGACAGTAATTGCAGCCACCATTTCTTCCCATCATAATTTTCCTTTATCACTCCTTTCCTTGTCATTATTGACCCTGTCATAATCTTGAGTTGCAAGCAAAAAGGTGAAACAAAAAAAAAAGAAAATTCAGTCGATATTGGCACTAGAAATTTAGTAGGTACTGCAGGAAAGTGAGCTTGATTTTCAGATGAGAATTGCAAGAAAGAAGTTGCAAATCATTTCTTTGATTGTAGACAATGGAAGGTGGTTTAATTCAAAATGAACCCATGGTGCATGACGTTTTATTGTAGGATGGACAATGCCTGGCCTAATTTAGAAACTATGGATGGTCAGATTACTTTCTGAAGTTGGATGGCTTTGATGAAAGGATTTCCCTTGAATTCATCTAGACATTTTCTGAAGGGGAAGCCATAGTAAAAGGGTTGGAAGTTGTGGCAACTGAGGAAATAATTGTAGAGGTCATAGGGTTATCGGATGATGGTGAAAATTACCCTGCCTCCAGAGACACCAGATCAGCCAGGGCCGAATTTATAGAGTCCAACGACCCCCCATTGAGCATTGATAAATAGGGTGCAAAGAGAATGTCTTTGCTCAAACCATGGAAGCAGATAGCTATTTATGTTATCAAATACATCACTTGTGAGGCTTGCCAATCAAATTTTCATTTTGTACACTTCAAGCTTTTGAATCACATGAGGCACAAAAGGGGGATGAATATGCCTAACATGCTAAAAAATATTCTCTCAATCATGGTGGTCGAGACCCAAAATGTAGGGATAATTTTGTTTCCCACCATTTTCTGATTAAATTGCTAGTTGAAAAGTCTTTTCATGATGTATCTACAATAACCTGGGAAGAATTTATAAATGTTGATCAAATTAGACCTGAGCACTTGCAACCTAGGGATTTACCTCAACCCTGTAGGTCTAGCAGGAGATTGAGCATGGTTGAAGCCCCCCTTGGTGCTTCAACCTCTAGTGCTATCTCTTGTGTGAATCCTCCTACAACAAAAGAAACCATAGAAATTAGTTCTTCTAGAATAGAGCACTCAGAAAAAGAAAGTTCTTCCTCCGATTTTGATGATGACATTCCACTTGAAACCCTGATGAAAACTAGGGCACAGAAGAGAGAAGTAGAAATGAGAAAAGGAAAGGCCAAAACATAGCATATAGAAAGAAAGGTGCCAAGTTCTAAAAAGAGGAAGGTTGACACTGTTCATCTTGCAGCCAAAGGAAAGCCTGAGAAACCTCCCAGGAAATCAAGACCAACTGGGCCTGTGATTAGTATGCCTCCACAGGAAAGTCCTAAGCCTGGTGAGACATCACATGAGGACCCTGAAGCTCTAATGGGGTAGGAGAATGTCGAAGAAGAAGACATATTTGGGAGAGTAGCAAATATAACACTGGCCGATCTTGCTAACATTGCAGTAGACTTTGAGGAAAATCAGGATTTCCTGCAGCATGAGCAAGAAGTCCTGCAGCAAGAAGTCCTATAGTAGGATGTCCTCCAGCAACAGTCAGAACTAGAGTAGGAGTTCTTGTAGCCACAACAAGAACAAGAACAAGAACAAGAGTCCATGCAACAAGAAGCGGAAGAAGAAACAGTACCCCTTTAGCCAAATATCACTGGACAGCCTGAGTCCATGCAGATAGTGCCATATGAGGAGCCACCATTGACAAAAATATTGGTAGGAATTCATAATCCTCTTGATTTTATAGTACATGCAACAATTTTGAATTTATGGAAATAAATACAAAGAAGGGAGGAAGAATGGAAAAAGGAAAATCAAAAATTAAAGAAGGAAATTCAACAAAAGGATGAGGAGATTGAAGATAAAGATGCAAAAATTTCCACCCTGAAGTAGAGGGTGGATGATATGGCAGCTTTGGCACCACAAATTTTGGAGTGTAGGACCCCTCCAAGGGTCTATGCTCTGCTCTTAAAAGAGAAGTATCTCTCTTTTAAGTTGTCAATGATTTCCTCAGGTTTGAATCCTTCCATTGACACCTATGTTGTTAAATATGTTAGTATCAAAATGAAAACAATAAAACACACAAAATGAAACTTTAAACTGAAGAAAATAAAATAATTTGAATTCAAAGAAACAAACGAATCTTCTTTAGAGCCATTCCATCTTCCTCTATCTTCAGGGATTTGTTTGAAGCTACTGCTCTCAGATTGTGTAAGCAAAGCTTCTCCGAATGGCAACCTATAGAATGAGTATGCAAAGTAAGGAGCTTTTCTATCCTATATGTTGGTGGAGTGAAAATGCTGATACGGATATACACAGGGGTTGTGGATTATGCACAAGGGCTGTGAATTGTGGATGCTATGAAATGAGATGAATAGACCATGATATGAAATACTACTATGGTATGCTATGATGCTAGAATGCTATGCTATTGCAAATTTGGTATAGTTTTCCTATTGAAAGCTTCTCTTGTCATTTTCCAGCATTTTGCAGGCAAAATCCTGGCTAGCAAAGATCAATGGCTGTGAGATTGTCTAGTAGATTTGAATGGTGAGAGATGGAGAGGTTGAGAGGAAGATGGAGAATGTTGGGAGGTTGGAGAGAAGAATGGAAGCATGTCTTCAACCCACGGGAACAAGCTTGCACAGAAATAGAGAAATTAATTTTTCTGTTTTGGCAGTTTGTTTCACGGTTGTTGAAGATAATGCAAATTAAATAAATAAATTTATTTAATTTCATGTGAGCTTAATTTTTGATTTTAAGACTATAGAAGATTTAATTAAATATTGGGAATATTTAATTTGTGAATAGACTTTAGAAGAAATATGGAATATTGATTAATTAAATATTTAGAATATTTAATTGTGAATGGTATTTTGAATGAATGTTGAGGATTTTTAAAAGAAAAGAATATATGATCTAAATTTGAATAAAATATTCAAGTCAAGATTATATGATAATTAATATAAATAAATCATAATGTTTATTTAATTAATTAAGAAATGGATAAGAAAAGTGATTAAATAAACTTATTTATTTAATCTAGATGAAAGAATGAATAATGTAGATCGAATTTAGAGATTTAATTAAATATTAAAAATATTTAATTAATTACCAGACTATTGTGATGTGACCATTTTCAGGTGTATACATTTTGCCCCTCTTTGAAGTGATGTGTTTTATGCATTGCTTCAAAGAATTTTGAAATTTTCCCCAGATGTTGGCTGTCGAGTGTTGATAGGTATATGCCCCCTCGAACGATGAATCAATAAGATTTTGATTTTGTGAATTTTTTTTTTAGATTTTTTAGAATTTTTTGGATTTTTATGATTTTGAAGATGTCGATTCATCGTTTGAAAATTATGATATGAAGAAAATGACTTGAAAAGATGTGAGATGAAAAATTGATGACTAAATTTGCCCCTGTTGTGATAAAATGTGTTAAAATGCCCCAATTTTGCTTTTAAATAGGTTAAAAATGTCATTTTCCATTTTAACCTAGTAAAAATTGTAAATTTTGAGCTCTGGAGAGATAATTATGGCACTTCCAATTCACCAGCACCGATTCAAGCGCATTCGACGACATCAGCGGCCAACACACTATGGACCCCCGGTATGTACCCCGTGAAACTCTTGCTTTTTGAAAATTTTCCGTTCGTTGCACGTTTACCCATGTTTTGAGTGTGAAAAGTGTATTGTAGCGCCCTTGAAGTTTTCTGTAGCGCCCATGAAGGTTTTCATTGCGTATTTGATTCTATAGCGCCCATGATGAATGTTGTAGCGCCCTTAATGATTTCTGTAGCACCCATGATTGTTTTCATAGCGCCCATAACTGTTTTCTGTTGTGAATGATAAATTTGTTCCCAAAGTTGTTGGAAAACAAATAATAACTGATAAATTTGCTTTTAAAGTTGTTAAAAACAAATAGGTTTGATAAGTTTGCTTCTAAGGTTGTTAAAAACAAACAGGATTTTGATTATTTTCTTTCATGAAAATGAAAAACAAACAGTTGATTGATATGTTTCCTTCTAAGGTTGTTAAAAAAATCATGATTGTGATAAATCCGTTTTTCATGATGTCGAAAAACAAATAATTGATTGATATGTTCGCCTCTAAGGTTGTTAAAAACAAACATGATTTTGATTATTTGCTTTCATGAAAATGAAAAACAAACAGTTGATTGATATGTTTGCTTTTAAGGTTGTTAAAAACAAACAGGATTTTGATTATTTGCTTTCATGAAAATGAAAAACAAACAGTTGATTGATATGTTTGCTTCTAAGGTTGTTAAAAACAAACATGATATTGATATATTTACATTCCATGATGATGAAAAACAAATAGTGTGATTGATATTTCAATTTGATTGATGAGTTGTGATGATTTGATATTGATTTTACTTTGTCATGATGATGTGTCAATAGGAGAGATTGGGCGTTTTCAGTTACGGGAGACATTCTTGAGTACATGGAGCTTGATTCCACAGTTGTTACAGTCAGATCAGGATGTGATTGAGGCATGTGGATTGACTTCGTTGCTTGACATGCCTGAGGTGCGCCTCAATAGAGCTTTATTGACAGCACTCGTAGAGCGGTGGCATAGTGATACCAACACATTTCATTTACCGACCAGAGAGATTACCGTGATGCCAGAGGACGTGTACCGTATCTTGAGGATCCCAGTGATGGGTGAGATAGTGGTCTTTGATAGCCGAGAGGCTGGAGTCACTGATGCTTTGAGGAGGATTTTCAGGGATGATCAGATTGCTGGATACTTCATCCCATGGGGCGAGATGGCAGATTCATATGCACCCTTACTGTCTGTACTTGTAGGTTTCATTGGAGGTGTTTTGTTCCCCGACCATAGGTCGAAGGGGTTCGCATTCGGGTGGGATCGTGTGCTGGAGAGGATGGTGATGTAGGGTACACGTATGCGTGGGGATCATGCATGCTTGCGCATTTGTATGATGAGTTACAACATATTGTATATGGTAGAGGTCAGAGTTTTGATGTTGGTTGTTCGTTATTATAGATATGGGCATGGGAGAATTTTTCCATTATGCAACCGTTGACTCATGGATGATGACCTATCGGTCGATCATACAGATGGGGATATAGCGATATTATTGCTCAGCTGAGACTGGGCAAACTGGATCATTGGCAGCGTCTCTTAGATGATCTTGATACAGTATGTTGGTGGCCATATGTAGATTGTGAGGCATGGCCAGAGGATGCGAGGGAGATGCCCTATGTCTCTATGTCCAGATATCTTATTGGTCGTACTTCATGGATTATTGAGAGATTTCTTGCTGGACGAGTATGTCGGCAGTACAATCAGATTCAGGGTATGCCTATGGGTTCTGCCATTTATGCACGACGATAGCCAGAGATTACAGTGTGGGGTCCACGGATTTCTTATGAGGCAGTGGTGGCAAAGTTCACTAGTTTAGGAGTTGTGATGTGGGATTACCAAGTTGATGTCCTTGACGCAGGGACGACGCCAGAGTATAGTCAGTATGTGTTAGAGCATCCTGCACCACGATTGTTTGATCCTGATGAGCCTGTTGCTCCAGTTGTTGTACAGAGACCATAGAGAGGTGGTCAGAGATGACAGAGAGAGACAGCTTCAGAGGGTGATGATTCGGAGGGAGGTGATGATGATGAGGAGAGTGGAGGTAGTGATGATGAGTCAGAGGGAGATAGTGATGATGAGGAGAGTGGGGGAGGTGGTGATGGTGGTAGAGGCATTGGGAGAGATGGTGGTAGAGGTGGTAGAGGTAGTAGGAGAGGTGGTAGAGGTGGACCACGGATGAGACATACAGATCCATCACCTTCAGTAGATCCAGTGATGAGGAGTCAGATATTCTCTTTACAGAGTACAGTGCAGAGCTTACAGGGTCAGTTAGCACAGGCACAGACCTTGATTACAGAGCTTCAGGGATAGTTGAGGATAGTTACTACTAAGAGAGATACAACCAGATAGCGGGGAGAGCAGGCCATCACTCTAGCTAATAGTCTACAGAGAGTAGCAGCAAGTACCTTGCCTGGTGACATGATGAGAGAGGTGACCAGAGCCACCTGGGAGGCTAAGTTTTATAGGACTAGATATCATGATGTGGTTCCACCTAAGTGGAGGGAGAGTATACACAGTCTCGGTCTACCCATAGTCGCTCTTGGACTACCAGCAGGGGTGTGACACAGCCATTACCTCTAGGAGGGCCATCAGGGATAGGTGGAGCAGGTCCATCAGGTGCAGGTGGGATAGGTCCCAGACCAGCACCATCAGAGGATAGCACTGCCTAGTGCATTGTACGTGATGTTTTTGTGATACTCTATTGAGACATTTGTATACACCCTGAGATGATCTCATTTTTTATGATGTTATATCATGTATGATTGACATCTTTGTACATTTTGACATTCATTTTCGAGATATATGAAATGCAGCGATGATTTATGATGAGATAAATGTGTCTATTTTCTATATGCATGATGTTTTATGATATGATGGTTTCTCAATGCTTATGATATATATGTATGCATGATTTATGAAATGAGTGAAATCTATTAATGAATGATTGTATAAATATAATGAATGATACAATTTACGAATGTTTATAAATGTTTTGATTATGATGTATGCGTTGTTTTGTATGATTTTCCGATGTAAAAATGTATGAAAAATGTATGAAATGATGTTTTTGTGAATGTCAAAATATACACAGTCATGTATTCAAAAAGATATGAAACACTTGATACTTTGCCAGCTTTTGGGAAAATCTATAAATGTAAAATGCATATTCTAACATGAATGCAATCTATACTAACCATGCAGGGTATTCGTACAATATTGCCATTCTGAGAGCTTATTTGTGCTTTTTTGTATCATCATAGAGCTTTGAAATGTTGAAAGTTAATACAAGCATCAAAGGGTATGTTAGCACCAGTGATGACCTGAGTATTGCTTTCATGATTTTTGATATAGCAAGATAATAAAAGCATCTAGGTATAATTGAACCGAGATGACCTGAGTATTGCTTGCATAAACAGACAAGAGTTAACCCGTTTCCCATGCAAATTCCGAAATGTCATCAATGATACTTAGTAGAGCATGTCTCGCGACCAATTTGCATAGTACTAATGATTTCCTCACAAACAACAGACAAAGAAAAATCATACTCCTTCCTTGCTTTGCTAGTTCAGTACATCATTGAATTGCTCCAGAGATATGATAGAAAATCAAACAACCATTCAAATCTTGCTTAAAATATTTCAAACATTATTCAGATTAAGATCATCCAAATTTGTTGTCAACATTGATGTTTTTGTTTTGATGTTTGTTTTGGATCATGTTGTTTTGATTTCAATTGGCATTGAATAAGCATGTTGTGATTGATTTGATACGGCAATGTTTGTAGCATTTTGGAAAACCGTCTTGTATCTATTTGTGATGTTTGAAAAGCTTGTTGCCCCTCTCTTGTTTAGTCTCTGTTATTGTCCCCAGTGTAAACACAACCTAAAGATTATGGATATGTACAAATTTCATCAAGCCATGATGAAACACAAGGATTCCCGTTGTATGATATGGACATGAAAGATATGTACAGATGATAGATATGGATGGATGATGCCGAAAGTGAATGCAAGATATAAGCTAATAGATGGAGGAGCCTATTTAGATCACAAGTAGTGCCTATTTGCCAGGTTTTCACCACTTGTTTTTATTGCACTTTTTTAGGACTTTTCTAATTTTTTTTGTATTTTTTCAGGACTTTTTCTGATTTTTATGATTTTTTTAGGACTTTTTCAAATGAATGTTGTTGATCGGCTCTTCAAACAGGTCCCCTTCTGACGTAGATAACTGATATGCACCAGAACCATACGCTGTAATGATGACAAATGGACCAAGCCAGTTTGATTCAAATTTTCCTTTCTTTTCCCTGTCTTGCTGATTATGTGGATTTTCTCTCAAGACAAAGTCACCTACTTGAAATGTCTGTGGTTTAACTCTATGATTATAGCTACGAGACATAACTTGTTGATAACCCTTCAAATGGTCACCTGCATGTTGACGTCTTTCATCTAACAGTTCTAACTCTTGCAGACGAGATACTCTGTAGTCCTCATCATTTATCAATCCCTTAAGTGAGACCCAAAGCGAAGGTATTTCAACCTCTAATGGTAAGATTGCTTCTGCTCCATAGACCAAGGCATATGGGGTAGCTCCTATTGGTGTGCGAATACTGGTTCTGTATGCCCACAAAGCTGGATTTAATTAGACATGCCAATCACGACCTGCATCATTTACTGTCTTCTTCAAGATCTTCAAGATTGTTTTGTTTGAAGCTTCTGCTTGACCATTACCTTGTGGATAATAAGGTGTAGAGAACCTGTGTTGAATGTGAAATCTCTCACAAAGTTCATCCACATCCTGATTCTTGAAAGGCCTCCCATTATCAGTAATGATAGAATTAGGAATTCCATATCTACAAATGATGTAATTCAGAATGAATGAAGAGATTTGTTTACCGGTCATAGTCGTCAAAGGAACAACTTTGATCCATTTTGTAAAATACTTCGTAGCTGTGATAATGAATTTATGCCTATTTGATGATGAAGGATGAATTTTTCCAACAAGATCTAATCCCCACTGAGAAAAAGGCCATGTCAGAGTGAAAGGTTGCAGTTCCTGTGCAGGTGCATGAATAAGATTCCCATGGATCTGACATTTAGAACACTTCTTGACAAAAGTAAAAGAATTTTTCTCCATGGTAGGCCAATAATATCCCATTCTAACAAGTTTCTTGGCTAAGGTTAAACCACTTGAATGAGTTCCACAAATACCACTATGAACCTCTTGTAAGGCTTTTCAGATTCGTCACATTTAAGACATCGAAGGAGTGTACCATCAAGACCACGTCGGTAAAGGATGTCGGCGATCAAGGTATAATGGGACGATTGGTGTATGAAATTCCTTTTTTGGTTTCGAGATAAGTCTGGAGGTAAAATGTTGTCTTTCAGGTAGGTATAAGTCTTGCCATATAAAGGCGAATCAGAACCAGTTAAATGATATATGACTTGGGTCTCAAGATTATCATAGGCGGGAGAAAACAATTGTTCCACCAAGAATTCGTATCGTTTTTTATCTTCTGACAATTGTAACAAGGAAGCAATTGTAGCCATTGCATCTGCAGCTTTATTATCAATCCTTGAGATATGTGAAAACTTGATTGACACAAAATACTTTTTAAAATCATCCACCATGTTCTTGTAAGGTAGTAACTTATCATCTTTAGTTTGATAATCATCATTAATTTGATTAATGACAAGTTGTGAATCACCATAGACTTGCAACTTTGTAATCCGCCATTCCAAGGCTATTTTTATCCCTATAAGAAATGCCTCATATTCAGCTATGTTATTTGTGCAAGGAAACATCAACCGATATGATTTTGGAATGTTATCTCCTTCAAGTGTGATAAAAAGAATTCCTACCCCCGAGCCTTGTTGCGTGTAGGATCCATCAAAGTACAATGTCCATGATTTCTAAATTGTTGTTGTGAAGACATCTGCATCAGGAAACTCAATGTGCATTGGATTTTCTTCTTGTAAAGGTGCTTCGGCCAACTGATCTACGATGACCTGTCCTTTAATAGCTTTTCGATCTACATAGTGAATGTCAAACTCACTTAAGATCATTACCCATTTTGCAAGTCTTCCTGTTAAAGTAGCTCTGCTTAAAAGGTATTTTAGTGGATCAATTTTGGTTATCAGCTTAACCATATGAGCCAACATATAATGACGCAACTTTTGAGAAGCAAACACCACTGTGAGGAAAGCTTTTTCAATGAAAGTGTAGTTTAATTCATGACTTGTTAAAGTTCTGTTGATATAGTATATGGCCCTTTCTTTGCCTGTAGAATCCTCTTGTGCTAGTAATCCTCCCAAGGATACTTCTGTTGCTGAAATATAGAGTATGAGTGGCTTTCCTGGAACGGGTGGAATTAAAACTGGTGGTTTCATAAGATATTGCTTGATCTGATTGAATGTTACTTCATATTTTTCTTCCCATTTCAATGGGACATTTTTATGCAATAAATGTGTAAATGGTAAGCTTTTGTCTGCTAGTTGAGCTATAAACCTTCTGATGGACTATAGTCGTCCTTGCAATGATCGAAGCTGACTGATATTTCGTGGTGGCGGCATGTCCATTATAGCTTGTACTTTTTCTGGATCAACCTCTATACCCTTTTCTGAAACAATGTATCCTAGGAGTTTACCAGATGTAACGCCGAAGACACATTTCTTTGGATTGAGTCAAAAATTGAACTTCTCCATTCTAGTAAAGATTTTTGACAAGATTTCTAGATGTCCTTCTCTTGTATGAGATTTAGCAAGTAAATCATCAACGTAATCTTCCATGAATGTATGCATCATATCATGAAAAATTGTTTTCATTGCTCTTTGATAAGTAGCTCCTGGTTCTTTAACCCAAATGGCATTACATTCCAGCAATAGGTACCCCAAGGGCATGTGAACGCTATTTTATCTTGATCCTCTGGTGCAATCTTTATCTGGTTGTATCCTAAAAATCCATCCATTAATGAATACATTGCATGGCCAGCAGTTAAATCAACAATCATATCTATATTGGGCAAAGGAAAGTCATCTTTGGGACAAGCTTTGTTCAAATCTCTGAAATCTATACAAACTCTAATGCTTCCATCTAGCTTTGAAACAGGTACAATATTAGAAATCCATTCTACATAGTCAATAGTCCGAATGAGTCCAACATCTAAAAGCTTCTTTAATTCCTATTTGACAAATAATGCAACATGTGGATGCATTTTTCTGATTTTTTGCTTCACAGGTTTTACCCCTGTGTTTATAGATAAATGATGCATTATCAGATTAGGATCTAACCTTGGCATATCAGCATACGACCAAGCAAAGTTGATTTGATTCTACTTCAAGAACTCCATGAATTTCAATACTTCTTCGACTGTTAATGACGCTACAAGTTGCAAGATTTTTGGCTGCTTTGTTGTACTTATGTTGATTGATTCTATTGGTTTGATCAAAATAGAAGATCTTTCATGATAATGCTTAGGAAGAGTGTCAAGTTTCTCATCCTTCAGTGCCTCAGAAAGGTTTTCACTGTCGGATTCGCTCTTTATTTTTCTCTTGTTGTGATCTACCACTGCCATTTTTCAGTTTTCACCGATAGATCCATCTTTTATTTCATTTATTTTGCAACTAAGAGACTTGACACCCTCCTTATCAAAATCGTGAGTATGAAATTCTTGGATGAAACAATTGTTTTCCTCTTTAGAGGAACAAAGGAAATTTATAATGTCCTCATCATCATGAAATGTAGGGATATGGATAGGTGCATCATTGTCCCAATCAATAAGTTTTGGATAAACTAAAGGCATAGGATCATTAGGTTGGGTAAGGTCTTGAGCTATCAAAGTCATGATGTGATTGTCATCTTCATGGTAGACAAGGTCTATGATGGTATTCTCCTATTGATTGTCAATCTCGTTAAAATCTGAATCATCCTCACTTGAGTCATGATCGCTTTGTAAAACATAATCAAGTGGAGGCCTTGAACCTTCTCCTTGTATGAGAACAGGTGCATATTTGTGTATGGTATCAACTTGTTTGTCTCTCCAAAATTCATCATTATAAATGGTGTCCCATTCATATTCATTAGAATCAGTATCTGAACCGTTCTGCAATTGGAAAAATGATCCATGTAGAGTGACATCTTCATGGTGTTTATCTAAAATTGATTCTCTTTCATAAGTTTGTTGTGCTTGCTATAAAACTAGCTCTTCTTTATCCTTACCATATCCCAATCCTGTTTTATCATTCGGATGTATTGAAATAGGTTGAATTGGCTCCACGATTCCTTCTCTTCTTTTTCCTATAGGACCATTTCCTTCATAGCCCATTTTCTGCATGATAGCGTACCCCTTACCATATTGTTCTATAGGTAACTTAATGTGCAAGAGAGATTCATCTTCATCTTTGTATAGCCAACTCAGGATGTCCCTATCTTCAGCTTCTTCCTCAGTGGTGTTGGCTTTAATGAATTTTTCATCAAACTTTGTGATTGGCACAAAAGCTTGGGATGTAGAGGCTGTTGCAATCTTTTGATTTAATAAGGTTGGTTGACCATGTGATCTCGGAGAAAGAGGTAAGGTAGAAAGAGATAGCGAATATTCACCTACTCCTTTGTCTTTAAATTTTAGCTTAGTGTCCAAATTCTTTGTCAGTTCTTGCAATTGGCCTTGTAGAATAGAAGAAGAAACAGCAAGAGCCTCCCTATTATGTGGCACAAAGGTGTCTTAAGTTGCTCGAAGATTTGAACAAGTTTGGGTGCTATTGTAATCAGCTTGTATAGTTATTTCTTGTCCATCATATGGAAACTTGAGGCATTGATGATACGTTGATGGTACTGCTTGCATATCATGAATCCATGGACGACCCAAAAGTATTTTATAGGAAAGATCCCGATCTAGAACCTGACAAAATGTGTTTTTCACAATAGGTCCCACTCTGATAGGTAGCATTAGTAGTCCTTTAGAAGGTCTTTCTTCATCATCATATGCCTTGATAGTTATTTTCCTTCGTGGATCAATAGAATTTTCTGATATTCTCAAGGCATGTATTAGCTTTAAGGTACAAATGTTTAAACCAGCTCCTCCATCTATTAAGACACGTCTGATTTGGTGTTTATGGATCATGACTTCAAGATAGAGCGATGAATTATGTGGATGTGCCATGGAAGCATCATATTTTTTGGAAAATGAAAGACAAGTGGGGGAAGACAAATGTCCCACCATAGCTGAAATTTGTTTACATCCAGATCAGTGTCGACAGTTGTGTTTACAAGAGCTTCTTCTAAAATATTCTTGTGTATGGGGGATATTTTGAGAAGTTCAAGGATGGAGATTTGCACTGATGTTTTTCTCAATTGATCAACTAGATTATAATGATTTGGAGGAGAAATAGTTGCCTTAGATGAACTTCCTTTTAGGACAACTTTTGCTTGTCCTCTCGTGGTCACATTAACCTATTGATATTCTTGTTTTCCCTTGATTTTGATAACATTAACCCGTTGATCATCAACATAGATGTGACGGATTATATTGTCTTCAACATTATTTATGCTTTTGGCTTTTGCATCTGATGTTTCCCCCTTTTGATAGTTTGGTAAGGGATTTTTGAATGCTTGATGATCGTCATTGGTATGATGTCCTTCAATTGTAATGGTGCCATTGTCAATTAAATCTTGTACTAGATTTCGTAAAGCTTGACAATTATTCGTTCTATGACCTTTACATTGATGATAATTGCAATAATACGAGTCATTCCATGATGGTGGTTTGACTCATGGCTCATAATCTCTTTGTGGTGGTAAGGTGATAACCTTATTATCAAGAAGCTCCTTGAGAGCAGACTCAAGAGATTGACCCAAAGTGGTAAAGATCTGTCGATTTGAAAAGAATGGAGGTCTAGACGGATTTGATGTTTGGGTATTGCCAAGATTGTTATTGAAATTACCACGATTATCCTTGGTGTTTTGATTGGTCATGCTTTCTTGCTTGGAGTTTTGTCCTTGTTGATTGTTGCTTCCTTGTTGGTTGGTATTTGCTTGTTGATTGTTTCGTGGAGCACTTGATAGATTAAAGATAGATGGTCTTGTTCGTAGATTATTTGCATCTACTATACCGTCATTGACAACATTTTTATTTATGTTCCTGAAACCTTGTTTTATCGTTGTTGTTTTGGTTGGATGTACTTGGATTATCAAGTTTTATCACTCCTCGTTTAACCAAGGCCCCTTCAATGGTGATTTCTATCAATTTTTCAATGTTATGAGGACAATGAAGGTTAAGCTTATAGCTTAATTCTTGATCTAGGCTATTGATGAAGATATCCATCTTTTCCTTTTTCAGGAATAGGACGGGAATATCGCGCAAACAACCTTCTCCACCTTTGCAAAAACGTAGTGAAGGATTCTCCTACTTTTTGTTTCACTTTACAAAGATCAAGCATTGTTATCTGGTGTTGGATGTTTTAGGAGTATTGTGATATAAACTGATTTATTAACTCCTCAAAGGTTTTGATGGGGGAGTGATCTTGGAAAGCCACTCCATGGATTGTGCACCTAGACTTTGTGGAAATAATTGCATTAAGTAGGTATCGTCATAGGCGAATTCTAGACTCATATTTCAAAAATCCCTCACATGTTCAATGGGATCAGTTTTTCCATTGTACCTATCAAATTTAGGAATTTTGCAATGTTTTGGAAAAGGGATCATTTGAAGACTCCTATCGAATGGATAAGGAGATATTTCTTCCAAAACATACTTCTTTGTTGTGCCCCCTTGCATCTCCTTTATTTGCCCTTGTAATTCTTTTACCTGTTGAGTAAGGGCACTAAAGTCATTAGGAGGAGTTTCAGGATTCTGTTTAATCCCTTCTATATCAAAATTGTAAGGTAACTTAGCTCCTTGATTAGCTAATGAAAGAAAATATCTTTCTTTGTTTCGTTCTAAAATCCTTTCCATAAGAGTATGGAATTGGGGATCTTGCTCTGCTTCTTGAAGCTTTTCTTCTGTTAATTCATCAACATTAAATGTATCCTATTCTTTCTCATTATGGTCACCCATTTTGCTTGTAGTGGTTTCTACTTCGTCTTTTTCCATATGTTTTCGAGATCTCGTGAAGACAGGCATAAGCTTTGTTCCAAATTCTACTCACTTTTGATCAAAAGAATGAAATAGTGCAATTTGTGATAGCTTGTGTTGTTCCCTAATTAAAAGGATGAAAATCCTGTTGGCGGGAATTTAAGCAAAAGATCAAGAAAAAGATGATTTTGCACTTTATAAAGTTTGATCCTAGTTTCGTAAAAGGATGGATTTTGTGATGAATGCCTAATGTGATTGAGTTCTCTATTGCAGAATTTGATTTGGATGAGTAGAATATTTAATTGCAGGTTGGGGAATATAACAAAAATGAATACGTTGACTATGGTTATGCCTTTGAGAAAGGGCTCTTCTTTGAAAGAAAGCTTGTGAGTACAATGGTTCTATAGCATAATTATCAGTAAAACCTCTAACACAGTCATGATATCGATGAAGAAAGGTTCTATATTTGAGTAAAACATTTCAACTTTGATACAAGAATCGTCTTTTCTTCAATAGTTTCTTGTGGCTAAGGGGTTTCTTTGGCTTTTTAATCCTTTTTAGAACAGATTTTTTAACAAAAGTTGTGGATTTCCAAGCTCTTAACATGAGAGTAATCAATGTAATAGTGAATTTTGGATGATCTTTTCTGAATTAATGTATTGAAAACACATCAAGCAATTTTGTAGAATGGTTGTTTTAAGTACTATGCTAAACATCAAGTGTATGATCAAAATGTTTTTCAAAAATTGTTTTAACAGGTTTTACACATGATAAATAGTTTAAACAGACTCACTCTTAGTACTCAGATAGGTCATCATAGTAATCAACAGCCCACATCTTAGAACTACGTCGACTCACACAGTTGTGTCACCCCCGAAAGGGCACCCGTGTTTTTGTCTTTTCTAGGTGCGTACTCAAAGTGACGGAAGTGGATACCTGATCCCCTGAGCAAATAGTCCTTGGTAGTTATATGGTGAGTATCTTGGGGGTAGATTCTTCCCTCCCCTGCACTGTGATTATTATGATGTTTGAAAACTGACTTCGGTTAGATACTACACTAAGTTCGTAGTAAGGGTTTCCATTTGGTGCGGCAAATGATATACTCCCTCGAGAGACCTCCCTACCTTTAGAACAAAGGCTTTGGGGATGGTTATCTTGCACACTACCATCAAAAGAGGGTTTCCCCAGTTTTGCTTTAAATTTTATAGTGAGGTGGAATAGCCTGGCTTTGGCTTGAACCCACTTGAGTCGTTCCTCTTGGGTGAGTACTTTTTCCCACAAGAGCAGGCTCTCTAAAAGGTATTATAAAAATTGGAAATTGCATGAAATGAAATAGATGAGTTTGGCATTCTGATCACCTAGTTAAGGGGAGAGCATAGGCCTATCACCATTTAAAACAAAGCAAACAAACATTCAATTTTAAGCCCAAATAAAGATTTGCTATGCTAGGTGAAGATGTTGCTTCACAAAAACATGGAATTCATTTTAGCCCAAAATTAAAAGTGAAGTGACTATCCTAGGATTACTTAATTCTCAATTATGTGACTACCCTAGGATTGCTTGATTTTAATTTATGTGACTACCCTAGGATTGCTTAATTCTTTCAAAACTTTTACTGTCCGCGGTTGCGTCGGATTCAGTCAAGCTGTATTTAAATTACAATTTACAATTTGCAGCCTTTTCAAAAGTGCGCTATAACAAACATCATGGGCGCTACAGGATGCTTTAAGGGCATTGCAAGATGCTTCATGGGCGCTGCAGAATGCATTACGGGCGCTGCAGGATGCTTCAAGAGTGCTGCATAATGCTTTGTGGGCGCTGCAGGATTCTTTATGGGCACTATAGGATGCTTTAAGGGCGCTGCAAGATGCTTCAAGGGTGCTGCAAGATGCTTCAAGGGCGCTGAACTGGGTATGAATTTTGCTGAAGCATGTTTATTGTGCTAATCCGCTATTTTTGGTCGTAACCTGTCAGGAAAATCTACAATGAAATGTTAAAATTGGGGCAAGAGCCCCACGGTGGGCACCAAAAATGTGTTGTTAAATATGTTAGTATCAAAATGAAAACAATAAAACACACAAAATGAAACTTTAAACTAAAGAAAAGAAAATAATTTGAATTCAAAGAAACAAACGAAGCTTCTTTAGAGCCGTTCCATCTTCCTCTATCTCCAGGGATTTGTTTGAAGCTGCTGCTCTCAGATTGTGTAAGCAAAGCTTCTCCGAATGGCAACCTGTAGAATGAGTATGCAAAGGAGCTTCTCTATCCTATATGCTGGTGGAGTGAAAATCTTGATACGGATATACACAGGGGCTGTGGATTATGCACAAGGGCTGTGAATTATGGATGCTATGAAATGAGATGAATAGACCATGATATGAAATACTACTATGCTATGCTATGATGCTAGAATGCTATGCTATTGCAAATTTGGTATAGTTTTCCTATTGAAAGCTTCTCTTGTCATTTCAAAGACCCGACAGTCCTTTTTATAGCTTTTTGCAGGCAAAATCCTGGCTGGCAAAGATCAATGGATGTGAGATTGTCTGGTAGATTTGAATGGTGAGAGATGGAGAGGTTGAGAGAAAGATGGAGAATGTTGGGAGGTTGGAGAGAAGAATGGAAGCCTGTCTTCAACCCATAGGAACAAGCTTGCACAGGAACAGAGAAATTAATTTTTCTGTTTTGGCAGTTTGTTTCACGGTTGTTGAAGATAATGCAAATTAAATAAATAAATTTATTTAATTTCATGTGAGCTTAATTTTTGATTTTAAGACTATAGAAGATTTAATTAAATATTGGGAATATTTAATTTGTGAATAGACTTTAGAAGAAATATGGAATATTGATTAATTAAATATTTAGAATATTTAATTGTGAATGGTATTTTGAATGAATGTTGAGGATTTTTAGAAGAAAAGAATATATGATCTAAATTTGAATAAAATATTCAAGTCAAGATTATATGATAATTAATATAAATAAATCATAATGTTTATTTAATTAATTAAGAAATGGATAAGAAAAGTGATTAAATAAACTTATTTATTTAATCTAGATGAAAGAATGAATAATGTAGATCGAATTCAGAGATTTAATTAAATATTAAAAATATTTAATTAATTACCAGACTATTGTGATGTGACCATTTTCAGGTGTATACAATACCCTCATTGAATTTTTCAATGCTTATAGGATTCCCTCCTCTGAAATGAAGAATTTGTTGTGTGATTTTTATTTGCATAATTTTGTTGTAACTCAAGACCATGATTGGAACCTGTTGTTGTATGTTGGGGATGTCCAATTGAGGGAATTTATGTCTTGGGTACAAAATGAGATTAGTTGGGGACAACAACATGGAGCTTATAAGAAATTGGAGTCTGATATCCCTCTACCCATTAGAACTAAATCAAGCAACCCAAGGGATATTTATAGAGAATGGCACAAAATGCTTCTCAGACCTAGTTATGGCAACAAGATTATGCCTTGGATTGAGGCAGTTTATAGTGAGTATGAGGTAAATACAGCAGCAAAGGAGGAAACTACGAGAAGATGTCTATCACAAAGATGGAATAATCTAACTGATGAGATGAAGCAAGCTAAGCCTCATTCCATCCACAATTATGTTGTAGCACTAAAGAGGATTGATAGGTATATTCAGATTGGGAGAACATAGGGGCGATCTTGGCTTCCCCTGACTTTCCAGCCACCCATGCTCATGTGGCCCATGCCAAACTTCAGATTCTGCCAGTATGACATTGCTTCAAAAAAGCAGAGATGGAATAGATTTGACAGATTGGGAGGATTCTATTGGGATCTTGATTCATGCAATACAACCACTGATGTTGGACAACTATCAGTTGCAAATTTTAGAGCTTTGACCAAGCAGAAGAACAACCATTCCCTTGCTGGAGGACCAACAAAATGTTAGGTTGGGGGAAGTGATGAGCCTAGTTTTTGGTCTAATTTTGGGTAGAATCTATAGTTTATTTGTTGGTAGATGTCATGGAATTTAATGTTAAATGTTGGTATTTTCATAATGTTTCCCTCAAACCATTGGCATTGGACTTAATCATATCTTTGCAAGCTTTAATGACATTTGGAATATTATGTGGATTATCTATATTGATTTTGCATGTGGTTAATGAATGTTCCTTAAGGTGGTTATAGATGTGTAGTTATTATGCGTACTAACTTTACCATGCAGATTTAATATGCTAATTTGAGGAAGACACCACCAACTGGGCATGCACCATAACATCCAACAAAGGAATCACTCCAAGTCAAAGGAGGTTGATGGAAATAGATTCTTCATGCAACTGAATGTAACCACCTTGTAGTGGACTTTAATGATCTCGAGCATGCACGGTGTTACTACTGAGTTGAATCTACATTTGGACCTGCATGTCTAACCATATTCCATGCATGCATAACTGCCATCGCTCCATTTTCTCTATCTTCCCTAAATGGCGTCCTCCTAGTCATGGAGTTGACTTCCTCATTTAGTTGCTAGTATAAATAATGATCTGATGCTTCTTCTTCAGGAGTTGCATGATTTGATATTCTACTTGAACTCTCCAGTTTTCATTAATATAGATACATTACTCTTTTGTACTCATGATTCATAGTGAATAAAATAAAGTTCTAAGTTTGAGCATCTAAGTTTTCATTAGTTTTAGAGGATACTTATCCAAGGGGTCCCACTTGGTAAGTAATCCATCTTCTTATTTTAGCATTAGTTTAGTATTACTTGTTCTTTAGTACTTAGTTAGAAGTCTGGCATTGACTGTTCCTACAACCACTAGAATTCCATTTTGTGACTGTTCTTGCAGCCAAAGCAGACAGAGTAGTGTCCTATTTGTTGCTCAAATTTTTATTCCTATTATGCATTTTAGCTTAGCATAGTCGTTGATTGATTGATGTTCAACATTTGTTTCATTCCTTTTCAAGAAATTTACTTTTAGTATTGTGTGTTCCTTAGCTATAGAATGAAATGGCTACTTTGAGTTCCTAGTGAACATACTATGCTAACTCATTTCAAGTTCACGTCCCTGGGTTAACAAGTTAAATGCACCTTCATGATGATTGAAATGGCTATTCAGGTTAGATGTCCAATCTCTAAATCATGTCTGTAAAGGCTTAGTTATTAAGATCATTGTAGGAGGTAAACATTGCTTACAACTTTCCTCCCACACATCGATGTAATGAATACACAAAACAATTTGACATATTATACTTATCTCCACTTTCATCAAAGACTTTTCACAACAATAACATTCAAACTCTCAAGGATTGTGGTGCTCTTCCTTGTGTGGCAGCACCTAATTCTTCTACCTGATACCTCACTTTCATCCATTCTAGGCTCACCTTTGTCCTGCACTAAGTGGGGGCAAGGGGTTCGATAGCCTTGTCCTCGTATGTCACTTGTGTTTGTCTCCTTTGGCTATTCGTTAACCTTTCATGAATACATAAGAGAAAGCTTGGGATGTGGATGACATGCCTTAAGTTGGCTCGCATATGACATACTATCCTTTTCATGGCGCAGCTTATCAGAAACATATGACTTGGCATAGGGCTTTCCGAGTAAGCTCTCATTTCCTCTTCTACTTTAAAGCAATTGCTCACAGTACGGGTGCTCGCAACTACTTTAAAGTTGGGGGCATACATTACCATAATTCATTTGCATTCTTGGTTCCTAGTGGAGCCTTGTCGTTTATATAATGCATTTGTCACTTTGTGGATGACATTGGTTGTGATGTCCTTCATAAGCGTGATCTATTTGAGCATATTACATTCCTCTTGGTGGCCTTGCGACACACTGCATCCCCTAAGTTGTGAATATACGACTTTGATTGGTCCTCTCTTGAGACATTAGAAACAATGTTCCCTACGTGACTTACCTTGCATGAACTTCACAAGACTCCTTTGAACATCTTTCACATTTTACACTTAACATTTTAACATTTTTACATTTTGCATTTTTGCCACCTTACATAATGCAACTTGCATGACTGTGGTACCATTCTTTTTTTTCATTTCATCTTTCTTTGTGGTGCCTTGTTAAATTTATTAGGAGGTATAACTTTAATATGGTTGAGCGGGAAGCCCACCTAGCAGCATGACTTTTCCCCATAGCCACCTTTTTTTTTGTGAGTGCGTACCAACTAGCGTATGTATCTTACCTTTCTTGGATTTCTCTCCCCGCAGATAATCAGAAGTTTCATGGCCCCAGAGTGAGTATATTTTTGGGTTTTCTCACCTGGTGGACCGCTATGAGTTTTGTCACCCCAGAGTGAGTATGCATTCTCTTTTTCAAAAAAACAAGCCTAGATCTGATTCACAACTAGTTGGACAAATGATCGAAGCTTGATCCACCTTTTTTATTTTCATCTTTCTCATTCTTTCCATTGCATGATTTTGTATCTTGATAGTTTGACTTAGAATCTTAGATCCTGGGGGCCTGACTACTTTCTTGATCTTTGTTATTCTTTGTCATTTGCATCTGTACACTCAGATATCTCTTGAATGTCTCCTTTAGTGTGAGTTTGAAGCAAGTTCATCCTCTCACTAAAGTGGGGGCTAAATGTGTCGTAGAAAAAAGTACCCTTTGCTTGACATGAAAATAATTCATGATTAATTGGAATTAATGAGGTATTAACCTAGCATTGTGAGGCATTTTACGCATCCACACCAGGTTTTGGACCCTTACAAATTGAATAATATTCTTTTAACAATGTCTTGTAAAGGTGTTGTAAAGTGTTGTAAGATACTTTCACGCTTTTCTAGACTTAATGAATCCATTTCTTCCTAATTCAGCATTATAAAATGTGTTTAATAATATTATTACATGAATCTAGAAGGCTTATAACTTAAACCTAATGTTAAACTAGTGTTGTAATGTGTCTTACACATTCACATTGGTTCTTGTGCCTTTCTAGGCTATGGGGACCTCATTTTAATGTTGTAAAGTGTATTTAACCATACTTTCACATTGATTTTTGTGTCCCAAGCCCTATTTCACATTTACATCACCACTAATAGTCCCATATTAACCCATATTGTGCATCCTGAGGCTTAAATTGATCAAATACCCGACAAGGTTGCATTTTAGACCTTATTTCCTTATCTCCTAGCATCTAAGCTATCAAAATAGGCCCTATGGGACCCATTTGCCATGCATGGGGAATCAGTCCCATCCAGGTCAGACCCATTCACCATGTGTGGCGAATGAGTCCCATTTGGCTCAATTTTGACCTTTGAGCGAGAAAAAAGTGAAATTTAAGTTTAATTTTGCTTCATGTCGACCTATGATGAGGTATTAACAGGTAAAATAGGTGAATTTCCTATAAAATAACCTCTCTATTAAACTCATTTTCACATCTCCCTCACATCCATTAACTTAATTCACATATTCATCCACCAATCTTCCATCTCAAGTCAAGCAACTTAGGGTTTTGTCATTGCAAGTCATTAAGAAAGCTTCTAAGGACATTCAAGGGCTGAATCTTCCTCCATTCTTACATAAATTCAAGATCAACATCATGGCAAGGTAATAAATTCCATTATTGCATGTTTCATTACTTTCTTTCATCATTTTGGTTTAATTACCTAAAAGGGGTTTGACCAAGGCAAACCCCCATGCCCTAACATTCAACTTTTCTCTCTCTTGTCTTGTGTGTATGTAGATTTAGGTCTCTTGGAAGCTTGGAAATTATTGAAGATCAAGTTGAAAGGTTTCTCAAGTCTTCTTCTCATTCAAAAAGTCAAAATAGCAACAAAATCTAATTTTCATACTCGTAAATCAAAGTTTCAAAAGAGGACACCTATAGGGCATCAAAGTGCAGATCGGAAGCTTCGAAATCCACCTTTGAAAATCTAGAAATTCAAAAGTGGACTCATTCACCATGGATGGTGAATGAGTCCCATCCCAAGGTTAGTTTTTGGATTTTTACATTTTTAGATACCTTTTGTCAGAAACGGGTTCTCGTATAGTTTGGAAGAACTAGGACTGATTCGCCCAGAATGGTGAATGAGTTCCTCCAGGTCTACAAATCAGCATTAGCAATAGTCCAGAATTCATTCCCAGTCCTCATCCATGTCTCAGGTGCACACTTCCAGATTCATTCATTTTTGTTAAGTTTTGCATTCATTCCTAGTTCATTGTTGCATTACACAATGTGTTTTTAAACATCACTTGTTTCTTAGGTTTTACATTCATATTTCATCAATTTCATAGCTTAGATGCATTTAGATCATCTCATCTAGCCTAAATAACATCATACATAACATAATTTGAATGAACCTTTAGCATTTTTGGCCCTATCTCTCTCATTTTAGGTGAAAAACCCTAGAAGAGTTAGAGAAGTCCATAGGAGCCAAAAATTTATAGTTCACATACTATTGTAAAATCCTCTACACATAACAACCCAATATGTTAGTCACCCCTTAATTCAATTTGATTAGTATTACATATCCCCCACCTACAAATCCTCCCCAAGCTCTCCACCCTTGAGCTTAAAACAAGCACAATCATATCACTCATAACCCCACTGTGTTTTCCAATCATATCATATGGTTAACTAATTTTTATTTTCTAATTTTAGGCTTTCACGTTATATCTTTATGAACCCAATATTGCATTGATAAAATTAGATTTGTGTAATTCTTGGAGCATTAAAATTTGTAATTGTTCACCTTATTTTAACAATATAAAATTCAACCCTATAGTCCCCTATAAACGAGCCACCCCTTACTGATAGAAATCCTCACCATTTCATTGCTCCACCTTCTTTACTCACTACCCCATTGGTACCATTTCCATTTTGAAAATAATAACTTCTATAAATCTTGCAAGCCCCTATCTGAAAGAAAAAATAGGGGGTTTATCAAAATGATGAACCACTAATTTTCCCTACAAAATATGCAATTATGAAGGCTAAAATGCATAAATAACAATAAAAAATGACTGGGTATATGCAGGATCATGATGGGCCAAAAAGTGGCGATATGATGGGTATTTGTAGGGTATGTGGCTGATGACTTTTTTTACCGAAAATTGATGAAATGAAAAGGGTTTTTTTAAAGGAGATTCTCAGCTTTCCACCAATATAAATTATGCTTTATTTTGAATTTAATAAATAATTATTATTAATTTTTTGTTTGAATTACAACTAAAGTCTTGATTGATAGGTTGGTTGAAAAACATCTATAGATTTCAAATGGTATTACATTTTTTGAATCGAAACATGCATCACATTCTATGCTTCGCATACTATAGGATTAAAAAAGAAAAAATTGGATTTCATTAAGTTTTGACCAGGTTAAGGTGGTTAGACATATGAGTTTTTATATTTTTTAAAAGTTGTAATAAAAAAATAATAATTAATTATTTACTTGGAAAAAAATTACAAAAAAATATGCATCACATCGGGACATGAGTCATCTACTTATATCTAAAATATTATCATTTTATTGTGGTCAGGGTGGTCAGACAGACACCTACTTCTTATTTTTTCCCTGAAATTTAAGTGCTACTACATTGAAATTACAAATTTTCACCAAATAGATTTTTTGTATTTTAAATAAACCTAGTAGTTTAGAAACTACATTCAATTTGCTACAAATTCTATTCTTACATATTTTTGAAATAATATAGATAACGTATTCAAATTTTTACGTCAAGTTGCCTAAGTCTGAATTTTCTGAATTTTTTGCCACTTAAGGGCCTATTTTTTCCATGATGATCCTGCACATACCCGACTCTTAACTATTAGAGCAACTATAAGCAAAGTTTTCAAAGGCTGAAATAATGTGTACCTTAGAGAAAACTTATTGTTTTTAGATCATAGAGGACTCATTCGCCTTTATTGGAGAATGGGTCCCTATTAGGGTTTCTAAAAGCCAAGATCTAGGTTCTATTCTTCAAGATCTGCACTTCCATCTCCTCAGTGCTCAGCTCCTAAAAACCTGAAACAAATTTTGTAGCTTTGTTTTTGTGTTCTTGCAATAAGGATGACAACTTTGAAAATTTTCCTTCAATCTTGTTCTCCACTTGATCTTAAACCTATAAATCAACAAACACATATTCAAGACAAGAAAAACTTGTTGATTGTTAGAGGATAGGGGTTTTCCTTAGTCAAAACTCATTTAGGTAATTAAACATTATGATGAAACAATGAAATTGAAGCATGAAACATGAAACATGAAATGATGATGCCTTGGAAGATGTCTTGGAATGTAAATCTACAAACTAACATGAAGTGGCCATGTAGAATGTAGATCTTGATCTTGAATTGGATGTGAAACAATGCTTAACTTTGATCTTCAATACTACATCAACACACATTAGCTCAATTGTAACGCCCCGCCACGCAACCCTAGGGGAAGTTGCAACTTACTACACAAACAAACTAATTTTTTTTTTTAAAAAGAACAATGAACAAGCAAGTTCACTAACCATTACCAACCAATCCCCTAAGGTTACAAGACTGAGTTACTTAAACCCAAACAAGAAACATGAATTAAATTCATAACATTTAAATACTCAACAAATAAGTTCACATACATTCCATACATAATGATTTACAACAAAGGATATGAAATACCACTTGATTCCAATAACATAGTTTACAACATAATTACAACACTCATTCCCTGAATGAGATAAATCCAATAAGTGTAATTACATATTATAAATTCCACCTCGATAACAAATGAGAGGTAATGAGAATACAAGATCAACTGAATGAATTAAGCATGGAAGAATAGGATCCCATGAGCTCTCCAACTGGAAACCTCATCCACACGAACAAAAAGCTGACCCAATAGATTAAGGTGCACGTTCCACCCAACCATGTGATACCCAAAGGCTCACCCCCTGTGCTAGGAGATAGTAACCAGGAATCCAACACAAGACCATCTACCACTAGACACAGGCTAAAACATAACTGAACTGAAACAACTACAACCACAATAATACTCAACACAAAGGTTACAATGCTTCCAGAGAACAATGATCTTTTATGCAATACAACAATACTAACTTTTGGTTGACATAGAGAGAGTGTCACACGACATTTGCTATGAGTTACCCTGGCTCAACTATCTAAGGCAACCAAACCCACATCTTGGGCTATCCAGGCTCAACTCTACCAGCCACCGGACCCTCATACCAACTACGCTTCTCGTCTCATCTCAAACCTTAAAAGCGAATGAGTTATGAGAGAGGAATTAATTATCTTAATTAGTCTAAGAGATTTTCATTAATTCTTTTTAAGTTATCACTTACTTAAACCCTATGTGAGTTACCCCGGTGCCCCTTTGTGTGCCAGACCCCCACAAAGAGCCACTCTCCTATCGACAACATATACGGTATAAACCACAATGAGTAACCAGATAAGACGACCTCTCCAAACCAAGGAGGCAACAAATAAAGGAAACTCACTCCAACACTGGAGGAAACAAAAGTACAAAACCCTCTCCAAACACTGGAGGCTACAAAGGTCCAAACCCTCTCCAAACACTGGAGGAAACAAAGTTCAAAACCCTCTCCAAGCACTGGAAGAAACAAAGGTCAAAACCCTCTCCAAGCACTGGAGGAAACAAACACATACTCCACTCCTAATCCAAAGGAGGCACAAATCCCAAGACAATCCAAAGGTTGACTATCATAACGACAACCCATACAAATAATTGAACCCCTATCTGGAAGACTTCAAAGCCTTTACTCTAATTTCACAACATCGAGGACGAACAAATAAACACTAAAAGCATTTCAGACAATTAAATGATCTAAAGTTAGGATTTCCTAAATCCAGTCAATCACAATTTTCATTACTTGCATTTATCCAATCAAATACACCAATTTCATTTCATGACATTGAAATATTTAAAACCCAATCATCTACTCTAAGTTTTACAATTATATTCCATAATCAAAACATTTTAATAATTAAAGTCATCTGATTAAAAATTAAATCAATTCACTTACTCTAAGTTTCACAATTATTTTCATGTTCAAAACATTGTACTAAATAAAACATTTGATTAAACTTAATTAATCTTTATTTCAACTTAACATTAATCAATTAATTGAAACTTATCTATACCCAAAATACAATATACATTAAATATATAAATACCTAAAAGTATATATTAAATGTATATATATACTATGATTATATATTTATTTATTTAAATATTTAAATCTCATTGCTATTAAAGCCATTTAATTCAAATTAAGTACTCTATTTAAATATATATAAATAAATTATTATTTAAATAAATATTATTTAAATATTAAAATAATATTATATATATAATATATAATATATATATATTATATAATAATATTAAGATAATATTAAATAATATATATATATATATAAAATAACATAAAAAAAAGACAAACAAAAAATGAAATTCAAAATTTTGTTTGAAAAAATGCAAAACCCTAATGGGCGCGGCCCCTCCCATGTGGGAGTGGCTCGGCTACCACGCAGCCTCCCCCACATGGAGGGTGTTGTGTGGGCAGCGCCGCTGCCTGTGGGTAGTGGAGCTGCTTCCACACAACGCCTCCCACTGGGGGGTGCTACATGGGAGCAGCGCCTCCCTCCATGGGTGGCGCGGGGGTGCAGGGCTTCCGCCCTGCCCTCCGCCATGTAAATTTTTTTATTATTATTTAAACAAAAACGTTATTAAAAATGACGAAAACGGGTTTCCAATCTGCGTTTTTTAAAAATCCCTAAAACTTTTGCAATGAAAATCAAATATACAGTATGTATATTTGTAAATATATCTATGTGTTTAAATGCATAGGTATATTTACAAATATATATACCCAAATTCTCCATTTACAGTGATATTGTGCAAATGATCAACAAATTTGCAAGAACAGAAATAATTTTGTCCAAACTCAAAGGGTTTAAGATTTTAGTTTGAAATGGAGATTTTCTTTTGAGTTTTCTTCCTATTTTCATTGTGTAAGTTTTTGTTTTGGTTTTCATTTCAAAATCTATCACAAATTTGCAAGTTTGAATGCATTTCCCATGGTTTTCTATTGAATCTAAAACTGCATTTCAAAATTTAAAACTCTTTCAAAATGAAGCAAGAAATTAGAAGAAAGAAAAGAAGGAACCTTGTGTTTTCTCCCCAAGTTTGAAGCTTTCAACAATGGTGGATCCAATCTCTCCTTCAACTCCAAAATCAGCCCCAACAAAGCTCTCCACCAAAAACCCAAAAATTCCCAATAAAATGAAGTTTCATTCCTTTACATACCTAGGGTTTTCCCCAAATTTGGCCCAAACCCTAAAATAGCCCACTCACTAAATTTTTAAATCATTTGGAGGATATTTCCATTTTAAATTTTTAAAACACTTTTCTAATTTATAATTGAAACCTCATGCATTTTCAAAATTCTTTAAAGCAAAAGAATACCATCTTTGCAAATAATTTGCTTTATCAACAATTTTCAAAAGTGAAGTTAAAAAACACATTTTCATTTATTTATTTATTTATTTTAATTTAACTCTAACTATCCAAACATGATTTCTTCTTTATTTTAATTAAATCATAATATATAATAATGCCAAAACAACTATCTCATTCAAAATATCACAATTAATCTAATTAATCGATAAACTCAATCTAATTTTATTAATTAAATCAAATCAATCAATAAAATAAGTAACAAATCAACCCTACAACTAGATACATTTAATCATAAATTTAACTACGCAAGCCATTAAAATAACCTCTATAATTTGCAATTAAATAAATACTCAAAGTAAAATAGACCAAATTAAAACAACCAACCCGACAACAACTCGACGACACGCTATGACTAGGGTGACAACTTGGCATAGAAAACCTAGCTAGTATCTCCCAATCAATTTATGTTGGTCAATGGACACGCTCAAACCTGTGAACCAGGTGGAGTTGTTGTCATGTACCTGTCAACCTACAACAAAGAGTACATCGAACATGCATATATATATAAAATGATCAACACACCGTGAAGAGGAAATCTCAGAATCGTAGGGCACTCGCAAGCGAGTGATACAATCTCGTCCCCTTCACCAATACACAATTACTAACTGACGATTCTAACATCAATGATATGATCAACAACATAAAACATTGTTAAATCAAATATCTTCTAAGTTAATCCAAAACATGCCATAAAGATAACATCACATCAAAATATAACATTCACATCGTTTAACAATTGTGATCAAAGTAACCAAGTTCCAAAGCCACAGCATAAACAGAAAACCACATATCAAGGAAGAACACTGCCGATCCAAAGATCCAAAGTGGAGGGGTGTTACATCAACTATATGTTTGATGCACTACACCTTTGACATGATGATATGATCTTGAATTTCTACAATAAAACCTTAATAATATTCCCTTTAATTCCTTTGAAATGCTCTTGAAGTTCTCTCTTGATCATAAGTTTTCTATAATTCATGAATACTTGAAAGCTTAGATGAAACTATGTGAATTAGCCTTATATTTATACTAAATCTAAGGATTAATCCTGAAATTCAAATAATCCATGCTAACATCAGATCTAGGATTCAAAATCATTAAAATCCCACCATGAATAAATTCAAAAAGGGGTGTCCTAAGTGATGAGGACTCATTCACCACCTTGGGCGAATGGGTCCTAGCATAATTTCCTAGGACCAAGCTTTGGGGGGATGAAATAACATCAAAAATAAATTTCAAATATGCCAAGAAAGGGGTGTCCTATGTTAGGAGGACCCATTTTCCAGTAGTGGAAAATGGGTCCTAGCACAGTTTTCTAGGACTCCAATTTTTCCAATGTAAGTGTCACGCAATATCATTAATGGGTTCCAAAATAGATTTTTGAAAAATGCAGTTAATAAGGCTTAGATTTGAATTAAAGGGCCAATTAACCTCATTTAATCTCAATTAATTAATGAAACCCTAGATTAGTGTGAACGTGTAAAAACATTTTACAACACCCTAAATAAGGCACAAATTAAGTACATTTTATCATTAAAAAGGGCCCTAGACTCAATGTGAATGTGTAAAACACATTACAACACTAAATCAAGGTAACATTAGGTTCATTTGTTGTTAATTATTCCCAAATGTGGGAGAAAGGGATACCTTTTCCGTTAATACATTTTGCTCCCTCTTTAGTGAGAGTTTGCACCCATGACAAACTCACACTAAAGTAGACATTCAAGACACTTAAGTGAAATGACAAAAATATGTTGCTCCACCTTTCAGGGAGATGGAGCATGAGTTAGGGTTTAATACATAGACCTGTTTCCCTCAAGTTTCATTCAAGGAAACCCTAGAGATCTCAATATGAATGTAGAAAGGGGGAGAGAGATCTTGCAATAGTGTGTCCTAGGGTGTGATTAAAGATTAAAAGGGGGCTTCACCACCAAGCTAGGGCTTGGAAAGACAAGTGACATGCAAGATCTAATGACAAAACCTAATTATTTTCAAAACTTAAATGAATGACCTAGAAATGAATATAAATCAGAACAGTAAATTGGGAAATCAGAGAAGTGCACCTAGAAACCTGTAGCAGCCCAGAACAAGGTTTGAAATGATAAAAATGTTGAATTTAATGCACACTAGGACTCATACGCTAGGTTGGGTGATTTAGTCCTAGAATAGGGTTTCTGGGAAAGAATAGAAATTTGGAAGTGACAAGTTTGGAACTCCCAAAATTTGGAAAAGTCACTATTCTGGGGCTCATACACCAAAAGTGGTGTATCAGTCCTACTCAACTTTTCCAGAGGGTCAAGGTCTGAATCTTCTCTTCAATCTCTGCTCTTTCTTCTCAATCTAGTTTCTAGATTTGAACTGCTAAATTTGTCTTTGTAGGTGTCCTTTAGTTGTCTTGTAGACAAGGTGACAACTTTGACAACTTTGTAAGCTTGACAACTTTTCTCCAATATTGCTCTTCAATGTGTCTTCAACCTAATTCTAAAGATCACACACTAAAAAGAGGAAAAAAAAATGTTTTGTTAGTAGAAAGGGGTTTTCCTTGGTCAAACCCCATTTTGGTAATCAAACCTTGAAATGAAATGAAATAGAAAGGAGGAATGATGAATGAACAAAATTCTATGTTGCAACTCACAAAACCCTAGGAATAAAGTGTTGCAAACATGTATGAAATGGCTCCAAAGGATGTGGATCTTGACTTGAATACCTGTTTGAATCATGAAACCATACATCACAAATGTTAGCTAAAAAAAAAACATGATGCATGATGACTTTGACTTGATGCTTGATACTTGAATAATGCTCTAAAAAACTTGATGATCAGCTCTTGAAGACTCTTGAATGCTCTTGTAAACACTTGAATTGCTAGAATTCTTGAATTCTTAGGTCACACTTGCTCATGTGAAGATTGCTAGGTGAAAAATGAGTGAAATGACCTTGTATTTATTCTTGTTTATGCCAAATTTCCTGAAATTACAACACTACAAGCTGACATCAAATCTAGGAGAATAAAATCCTGCCAATAGTTTGAATTTAATTTTGGTCTAATACACATGGTACTCATACACTAGAAGTGTCGTATGAGTCCCATTAGGCTAAGCTTTGGGACACATTTTTCAAGAAAGGCTTAGATTTATGTGAAATCAGGACTGAGGCCTCGAAACTTAGGTGGGACTCATACGCCCAAGGTGGTGTATGAGTCCCAGATCACTAAATTTGGGCCATACAATCCAAAATCACATGAATCATGATTGGATGTTGGTAAATGTTAGGATTATCCTCAGAAAGATGCATTAATTAAGGCTTGTGGATGCAAAATTAGGCCAATAAAGAAGCCCAATTTATCAATAAAACCCTAGATTAGTGTGAAAGTGTAAAGGTACACTTTACAACACCCTAAATAAGGCACAATTAGGTCCACTTAGTTTACAAAGGCCCAAGACCTAATGTGAATATGTTAAACACATTACAATATTAAATCAAGGAAACATTAAGCTTAATTTAACAAGGAGGGCCCAAACAAGTGCAAAAAATGTAGAGGGATGCATTTTTCATCATTACATTAAGTATGCAACAATAAAAAAGATACATAGTCATACCCTATCAAAGGACAATGAAAAAAGAAAGAAAGACAAAGGATGAAGCACAACCATTCCACCATAATGTGGAACGGGGTTGTTTGTTTGAGAAAAAGGATCAAGTTTTGACAGTCTGTCCAACACTAGGTGGACCAGGTCTAGGTTGTTTGTATGTAACATGTGTTCTCACTCTAGGGTAGTGGAACCTTAGTCCTTCGACTAGGTGAGTTATCCCAATGAGGTGGAAAATGAGAGAATCATATTATCCTCCTATACCATACCAAAGTTATCCTTTTGACAACTTCGATAAGGCACTGCAATGTAATGCTTTTATGAATTCTTTTGAATGTCATGTCTATAAGTTTGTTTTAAAGGGGATTTTGTTTTGTTCATGTAAGTTATTCTTAGGGAACATCATGCCTAATGTCTCCAAGAGAGGACAAGTCAAAGAGTATCAGATCGCCACTTATGGGATGCCTCTCGCTCTGCATCATACCACTAAGGGAGATCATATGCTTAGAAATATTGCACTCTTGGAGGACATCAAACCCAATGATGCCACCAAGAAAAGGACACGTCACAAGAAAAAAGAAAATCACGCCATGAAATATGCCAAAAGATGTCATCGATGTATGCCCCCACATTAAAGTGGTTGCTAACACCATTAATGTGAGCAACTACTTTAAATTATCCAATGTTTTCTCTTAAGACATGAGAGATTTCCTCAGAAAACCCTATGCCAAGTCATATGTTTCTGAAATAAAGCTATGCTATGAAGTAGGAAGGAAGGTTTGCCCCCAAAAATACATAAGGGATCTATCGATTCGGGGTTAGTATATCTTGCTACAATGTTGTTTTAGAGCTCAAAACTATCATCATTCCCCAAATACTCATAGAACTAGAAGAATGACATAAAGAGAGTGGAAAAAAAGAAAAATCATTTTCGGTCAACATGGAAGAGACCTAAATGTATCGATGCCTTGCATCATCCCAAAAAGGGAAACACAAGACAAATGAAAAGGATAAAATGCTTATGACATATGGAATAAATTAGGTAAATATTGAGGAATGCACAAAAAGAGAGAGAGATATATCAAATGAAACATCATGGGGGATCACAAATTACCCACATGCAATCACATAAAGAAATGTGAAAAAGACTAGTAAGGTACATGCGAGTCAATCTATAGCATGTTGTCTGCATCCCAATCATGATCTATATAAATAGAAGGTGAACAACTAGCCAAAGGGACAACAACACATACCAAAACTAGGACAAGGCTAGCCCACCCATGCCCCCACTAAGCGCAAGAAGAGGATGAGTTGAGATAGGTGATGAGCTCCTTGCAATAAAGAGAATGATTTGTAATGAATGTATAACATATAACAGTGAGAATATTTAAGACCCTACAACTATTACATGGAAAGGAGCGAAATGTGGGCCTTAAGGGACTATCTTTATGATATCAAAAATTTTAAATATTTGTTGTAAAGCACGATCATTAGACTATGTCCAATAACTCTAAGATATCGACAATGTGATGTGTTTGTATTATGAGGATTTGGTTTTTGATTTTCTCTTATAGGTGGTAATGTAATAAGTCCTTGACTTAGAAGTATGCGTAAAGTTCTTTTAGTTTCAGATGGTGGAAAAGGGAATTGTAATTTCTTTAGTTTTTAAGGCCTTCGTTGCTTGCTAGATTCACCAACTTCTCTAGGTGGATACAGAGTAGGAGGACATGAAATGACCTTGTCTTCTTTATCATCATTATGAGGCATTGGTTGTTCTTTAGGAAGGACACTTATGTCGGTAGGAGGATCTTGATATCCTATCCCTTTTGTTTGTTCAATAGGAATTTTCTTTAAAAGTTTATGAATTTCATGCTCATCGGTTATGTCACATCCTTGGTTAGTTAAAATATTAAAGCCTTGGCCATAAGTCTCCTCAAGGTTGATGGGAGTATTGGTCACTTTGTTAACATAAGATAGTTGAATGTTTTCTTGATTAGAGGTGTTGGATTCACCTATTGTAGGGAACTTAGGCTTAGTTTGTGACTCAATTTTAGGATGTAAAATACCAAACATCTCAAGTTGTCTTGGTTGTTTCATGGAAGGGTAGAAGGATGCATTATTCTCAAGATTGTTAAGGAAATTGCTTATGAAGTTGTTCATGTTGTCATCATCTTCTCCAATGATGTCAACTTCATGAGGAAACTCATTAGGAGTTGTGTGAGCATGAGGACGTTCAATTGAATTAGGGTCATTTCCAAAAACACAACTTGAAACATCAACCAAAGAGAACAAGGAAGTCCATACATTGCTAAAACACTTATCCATTTTCAAATTTTTAGATCTAAACAAATTAACTTGTTGATTACACAATGCAATAACTGAAAATGAAATGTTGTAAATGCAATTTTGAATTTTGAAAATGCACTCAATGAATCAAATTAAGCTAGATGCAATGAATTTGATGAAATAGAAAATTAGAAAACTGAAACAGAAATGTAACAGCAACAAACAAAATCCTAAAATAGAGATTTTAGATTCCAAAAAACTCAGATCAACACCTAATCAAGGACTCATTCACATTTAGTGGGGAATGGGTCTTGGGTGAGGATTTTTGAAATGTTTTTACTAATTTTTTAAGTATTTTTCAATGAGTTTTAGATGCCAAAAAATGTAGGGGTGGGTGCATGAAGATGGGTAGCCAATTTGTGGCCAACTTTTTTAAAATGTTTTGAAAACTCATAAGGCGAGTGCATTATGGCTTGGTGTGTTGAGCCTGAGGCTTAGCCACAAAGAGCCCATAACATGAGTGTGTTATAACATGCTCACATTATGACCTATTAACATAAATAAAAAAACAAATTGAATTCATTATTGCATTTGACTGTGTTTTTTCTCTTGCCCATGGCCAAAACCCCAATTTTCCACACTCACATTCTGGGAGGAGGTATTTTGCAAAATTCTTCATCAACGGTTGTTGTTTCATTATGAGGATGTTGGACGTCAACAAGGAGGTGTGAGAGGTAAGGATTGTTTGTTTTTTGTTTTGAATTTGTTAGTTGTAGGTTGTTTTTTATATTAATTTTTTTAATTTGTAGGAGATGTTAATCAACTTGCAAACCCTCCTCAAAATTCTCAAGAAGTGCAAAAATAGCAAGAGGAACAAAATCCCGAACAAGAAAAACAACAACAACAACAAAATCCTCAAGTTAATCAACCACAACCTCAATCTCCTCCACCAATACCTCAACATCCTCTTGGCACTAAGCAAAACTTAATGAGGGAAATTTAGAACAATAAAAAACAAATTGATGATTTAATCAGGAGGTTGAATGATCCAAATGGTTCAACCATGGAAAGAATGACCTTAGGAACTTCACTGAAAGAAATGTTAAAACATGTAGATTCAATCAGCAAACAATTAATTGGTTGGTAGGATAGGAGGCAGGTGGCTAGGGCTTATTACCAAGATAAATTATCATATTAAAATGTAAAATATTTAAAAAAATACAAAAGGTGATTTATGTGCATTATTCACTGACCCACTGTCAAATGAAAATCTCTCCCTCAAGGTGAAGAGGTTTCCTATTCATTGGTGCCACCACCAAGAGATTAGAAATTTTTTTGGGATAGGTGGTACATAGTGTTTGATGACTCACCATGCAACAATTGTGAAGTCCCATGGTATTTCCTTAGGAAACTATATTGTGAGATCATCTTGAACAAAATCCAAAATTATTTTGATATGAGGGACTTCCATGGGAGAGGTGGAGGGTTGGCTCAAGATAGACCTGGTGCACAACAGGATCCTACAAGGCAAGGGAGACGACCTCTTTCTAGGCCGCCTCATGAGCACATCGTCATCCCTTTCATTACGAAGGAGAGTGATGAAATAGAGACTTTGCAGGCCATTAGCTCTTTGACCCAGAGTGTCAACCAGCATGCTAGCCCTATTCTACAGCGCCATCCAGGGGAGTCTTTGAGTGGTGGGCTATGATCCCATTTGTGTCAATCTTGTGGGGTGACTAGTTCATATGACCCCACCAACACTCAAGAGGCTGCTACATAGGATCCATCTACAACTATGGGGATGGCAAGGGAAGCTGAAATTTTGTGTGTGGCCTGTGGCATTGATACTCAGGTAAAAGTTAGCATGTTGATTGAATTTAATTTATTAAATTTCAATTTTGAAATGGAAGATTAACTAATTTAATTTTATGATTTTAATAAAATTGGAGGGTTATAGTGTTGATACTGGATACACCGTCCCCACACCTGCTTATTTCTCCACTGCACCTACCATTGAGGTATGTAACTAGTAAAAAATTATAAATTTATTACATGTTAATCGCATTGTTTTACAAATGGTATTTTAATATGTGATTTTGGATGTTGAATAGGCTAATATTGGACGTTTCGAGGGAACACCTCCTAGTGCTAGTGGATTTAGTCAAACCTACATGCAGGTAATAGAATAAAGAGTTTAACTAATGAATTATACTTAATAGATTTGTGTAGTTAATATTCATATTGTTGATTACGTTGCATTGCACATCTATCAATCTCAAAGCATTACTTCACATTCCATAACTAATAACTAGATGTTGATAGATGACAAAATTTCAACTACAATATAGTTGTTTAGAAAGTCAACATAAGTAGTGATGCAATTACTTCACATAGCATAAGTAATAAGTCTAGGAGCAGCTTCCAATTGCATTTGTTTATCATGGCATTCCATGAGACCACTTTTTACTGAGGCATATTTTCAAATAGTTCACTTCCTTGTCTATGCAATGGATGCTTGGAAGGAATATATGAAAGAATAATAGTAAGAAATAGCATAGACAAGGCAATGAATTGTTTGGAAAATTTTCCTCAAAGAAATGCGGTCTCATGGTGATGTCCATCACCATGAGACCCAATTTCTTTGAGGCACTTTTTCAAACAGTTCACTGCCTTTTCTATGCTACCACATTTTCCATACATGTCTACCAAATAATTTTATCAAACAGTTCATTTCCTCACTGCTATGGCTAAAAACTTAAAAAGGTGTTTTCCAACAAACTATGGATGCTTGGAAAAAATCTATCAAAGAATAATAGTAAGCAATAGCATAGACAAGGCAGTTAGTATTTTGAAAAAATGCCTCAAAGAAATGTGGTCTCATGGTGATGGAATGTCATTCCATCACCATGAGACCACATTTCTTCGAGGCATTTCTTCAAACATCTGACCACCTTTTCTATGATACCACATTTTCCATACATGTGTACCAAAGCATTTTATCAAACTACTCACTTCCTTGATGCTATGGCTAAAAGCCTAAAATAGGTGCTTTCCAGCAAACTATGGATGCTTGGAAAAATTTCTATCAAAGCATAATAGTAAGAAATAATACCATAGAGAAGGCAATGAATCGTTTGAAAAAATGTCTAAAAGAAATGTGGTCTTATGGTGATGGAATGCCATGATGTGCATTTATTTGTAATGGCATTCCATCACCATGAGACCCCATTTCTTTGATGCATTTGTTTAAACAGTTCACTGCCTTCTCTATGCCACCATAGTTATTGTACATGTTTACAAAAGAATTTTATCAAATGGTTCACTAGCTTGCTACTATGGGTAAAATCCTAAAAACACATTCTTTCGAACAAGATATGGATAGAGGAAATAGTAAGCATGATAGTCAGAAATATATAGTTTAATAAGTACTCAAAATTTTGTTCATTATCTCATACATTATAAGTCATGACATGGATTGCAATTGTAGTTTTCATGATTTAATAATTTTTTGTTTTATTTTCAGATGTTGCAAGTAGAGACACCTCCGAATGTTTAGATGGAAATGGACATCAATGTTTTATCTACTATAGAATCCTCAATGGCTCTGACAGGGGAGGTATGAGGCAAATTACTAAATTTCAATTTATATTCATTGTTATAGATGTTCATTAGTGAAAAATAAAACCATTATTGATTCATAGTTTAATTTCTATTTGGATGTTTTAAATAGGGATTCAACATGCCTCAGCATGGGCATTTGAATATTCCCCTCGTGGAGAGTGATCATCAGATGGCTGTAAGTGATTATTTTGTTAAATATATCATTTTTTTTAATGTAATTTCTATATATTAATGTCTTTACTTCTTATTGTAACAGATAAGACTTGACCAAGAACTAAACCCTAGGAGGAGAACCGGAGCACTCCTCAACCATAGCATAAATAAGTGACAAACATATCACCATCTGATCGACAAGCAAAGGGTGAGAGTTTATTTCAAGATCATGGAGAGTGATGACTTTTGATTCCAGAGCCCTTTTTTGTATTCCTATATGGCATTTTTGTACATATTTTGTATTGGATATATTTGACATTGTATGCCTATATGGCATTCTTGTAAGTGTATATGGCTATTTTGTACCTATATTTTATACTTATATCAACATATATTAATGTATGCCTACATGGATATTTGGTTAATACAAATATTTTTTATCGATGGTGTCCATATTTGCATTATAAATCCATGGTTCAATAGATATGAGTTACGTGTATTCAAGTGTATACTTTACAACTTATGTGTATACTTTGTCACTTACGTGTATTCCAATGTATACTTTGTGACTTATGTGTTTTCATGTGTATAACTTGTATTCATGCATATACTCTGTATTAATTTGTTTATACTATGTATTTGTGTGTATACTTCAAGGCTTACATGTTTTTGAGTACTTGTGCTTCCCTTATTCACATGTACATGCTTGACTTATTCGCATGTATAGTTATTAATTGCTTAGCCCTAGCATTGATCATTGACATCCTTCATGGTTTGTCTTGAATATTAATTGATTGATGCTAAACAACTTTATTAGTCAATGCTAAACAACTTCAATATTTCTAGAAATACTAGTAGAGTTACAAATTCCAAAATTGCACAAATTGAAAAGAAAAGAAAAACTGTAAATAAATGCATTGATTATTAACTTGATAATTTATTAAGAATGAGTATAAAATATATCAAGAGATGAGTCTTCTAGAATGGCAACTACTAACTAGAAAATAGGCAAAACATTCCCAATACTTTGAAAGTAATAATCTAGCCAAAATTGTAATGGTAGAGAAGTGATATAGAGCAGGGAGGCCTTCAATTACCAATAAAAAATTCAACTCAATAAGATTCTACAACACCAATGGGAGGCCTTCAATTACCAAGAGCAGGGAGGCCTAAAATTGGAGTTTCAGTCCCGCCTACAGGGAAAACTTAATAAGATTCTACAACCCCAATGGGAATGCCTCAAACTCAGTCAAAATGATAGATAGGAAATTGAAACAAAAATTCAAATCAATTTGGAGTAACCATTAGTTCGTACAGGCCATGCAACTACTCTGCAACAACAATATTCAATAGAGAGGCCACTACACTGCTTGCATTTGACACTTTTTCCATCAAGTGAAAACTGGACACCACGAGAAAATGACTCTGATATAGCAAAAAATGAGAGAATTTATTGTAGAGGGGCCCAACATGATCTTGTAGGCTCAGATGGAGAGTTTGTAAGAATCACGGTTTTTGATTAATAGCCTATCAAAGATTGCTTCCCTTTTGTAGTTTGGACACTTAAGGGATCGATCCAGTTGAACGTAGCTCAGAGCGATTCCGCATGTTTGGGTGTGAAAGAGGACCATTTCTAGTGTAAACATACCTATTCGGATGCGTTGGAACAATCTGTTTGGTCACACAAGTTGTAAAATAAAATTTGCACCACTTTGCAACTTTCAACTACTTGCATTTGACAACTTTTTCAACAAGTGAAAATTTTCCACCACGGGAAAATTCCTCCAAGATAGTGAAAATTGTGAGAGGTTATTGTAGAGGGTTCCAACGCAATTCTATACAATCAAAGAATATTTTTCTAAGCATCATAGTATCTGAATAATAGCATGCTGAAGTTCACAGCCATTTTGCACTTTGGACCCTCAAGGGATCGATCCAATTAGACGTAGCTCAGAGCGATTTTGTGTGTTTGGGAGAAAAAGAGGACCATGTCTAGCATAAAAATACCTATTCAGACGTGTTGGAATAGTCTGTTTGGTCACACGAGTTGCAAAACGAAAGTTGAACCACTTTGCAACTTTCAACTACTTGCATTCGACAACTTTTTCCCCAAGTGAAAATTTGCCACCACAGAAAAATTCCTCTAAGATAGTGAAAACTGAGAGAGGTTATTGTGGAGGGGGCTAGTACAATCCCATAGGATCAGATGAGAAGTGTCTAAGCATTAATTTATCTGAGTAACAACATTTTGAAGTTTGCAGCCATTTTGTACTTTAGACTCTTAAGGGATCGATTCAATTAAACATAGGTCAGAGCGATTCTGCATGTTTGGGTGAGAAAGAGGACCATTCCTAGTGTAAAAATACCTATTCGGATGCATTGGAATAGTCCGTTTGGTCACACGAGTTGTAGAACGAAAGTTGCACCACTTTGTAACTTTCAACTACTTGCATTTGACAACTTTTTCCCCAAGTGAAAATTCACCACCACGGTTAAATGCTTGTGAGATAGTGAAAATAAAGAGAGGTTACTATATAGGGGCCCAATGTGATCCTATAGGATCAGACGAGAAGTTTCTAAGCATTAAAATATCCTAGTAACAACATACTAAAGTTTGTAGCCATTTTGCACTTTGGACCCAAAGGATTGATCCGGTTGAACATAGCTCGGAGCAATTCCGCATGTTTTGGTGTGAAAGAGGACCATGCCTAGTGTAAACATACCTATTTAGATGCGTTGGAACAGTTCATTTGGTCACACGAGTTGTAGAACGAAAGTTGCACCACTTTGCAACTTTCAACTACTTGCATTTGACAACTTTTTCTCCAAGTGAAAATTCACCACCATGGGAAAATGCGTCTAAGATAGAAAAAAATGAGAGAGATTATTGTAGAGGGGCCCAACATGATCCCATTGGATTAGAAGAGAAGTTTCTAAGCATCACAGTATTCGAGTAACAACATGCTAAAGTTTGCAGCCATTTTGCACTTTGGACTCTTAAATGATCAATCTGGTTGAATGTAGCTCAGAGCGATTATGCATTTTTTGGTGCAAAAGAAGACCATTCCTAGCATAAAAATACCTATTTGGATGCGTTGGAATATTCTGTTTGGTCACACGAGTTTCAGAATGAAAGTTGCACCACTTTGTAACTTTCAACTACTTGCATTTGATAACTTTTTCCCCAAGAAAAAATTCGCCACCATGGGAAAATGTCTTGAAGATAGCAAAAAAGAAGAGAGGATATTGTATAAGATCCCAACACAATCCCATATTATTAGATGAGAAGTTACTAAGCATCATGGTATCCGAGTAACAACATGCTGAAGTTTGCAGCCATTTTGCACTTTGGACTCTTAAGGGATCGATCTGGTTCAATGTAGCTCAGAGCGATTCTGCGTGTTTGGATGTGAAAGAGAACCATGCCTAGCGTAAACATACATGTTTAGATGTGTTGGAACAGTTTGTTTGGTCACACGATTTGTAGAACGAAAGTTGCACCACTTTGCAACTTTCAACTACTTGCATTTGATAACTTTTTCCCCAAGTGAAAATTCACCACCATGGAAAAATTCTTCTTAGATAGAGAAAACCGAGAGAGGCTATTATAGAGGGGCCCAACGCAATCTTGTAGGATCAGACAAGAAGTTTCTAAGTGTCATGATATATGAGTAACAACATGCTGAAGTTTGCAGTCATTTTGCACTTTGGACTCTTAAAGGATCAATCCAGTTGAACGTAGCTCAGAGCGATTCTACATGTTTGGGTGTGAAAGAGGACCATGCCTAGCATAAACATACCTATTAGATGCATTGGAATAGTTCTGTTTGGTCACACAAGTTGCAGAACGAAAGTTAGACCACTTTGCAACTTTGCATTGCTTGCATTTGACACTTTTTCATCAAGTGAAAACTACACACCATGGGAAAACCACTCCGAGATAACAAAGACTGAGAGACGTTATTGTAGAGGGACCCAACGTGATTTCGTAGGCTCAGATAGGGATTTCGTAAGTGCCATGGTTTCTGAGTAATACCCTATCAAAGATTGTTTCCCTTTTGCACTTTGGACCCTTAAGGGATCAAGTCAGTTAAACATAGCTCAGAGTGATTTTGCATGTTTGGGTGCAAAAGAGGACCATGCCTAGCATAAATCCACAATTTTTTTTATCAAGAATCTAGTGCAGGTGCACCATGACCAAGACATGAAATTGTGGAATCTTAATTTGGTTTCTTTGAAATTTTGAGTCTTTGGATGTAATAAGGCCATGTGAAGGCCATTCTAGTGTCTAGGGGGGTCATTTTTGTGTCATTTAGGTGATTAGGGAGTTTATAGTGCAATAAAGAGTTAAAATGAAAAAGTTGTGAAATTTGTAAGTTGCAAAATGGTAACAAAATTGAATGGAAATGGTTACATTTTTGAAAAGTTGTTTCTTTGGTGGTTGAAGTTGGGTTTCTTTGTGTTTAAAAAGGCCTCACATGGTTTGAGGTTGAGGTTGGAGATGCTATACTTAGAAGAAGATCAATAAAATTCATTGTTTCTGTATATTTACCAAAAATTTGATGTTTCCTTGAACTGTACGTTTTGTATAGGGTAATTGTGCTCTCTTTTGGATGGAATTTAGTTTGCAGCAGACTTAACTCCATTTTAGTTTTGGTTTGGTTGGATTTCAAGTGATTTTGTGCATTTTAAAATCCAATTACTGAGGGTCGGTCTATATACCCTGTTTTACGGGTTTTAAGTGCATTAAATTGTCATATTAAGCCTTCCACCCACTGTATGCTTCTGTAACTAGTGGAAAGGCTTAGTTAGGGTTATAAAACATGTTTGCAAAGTTTTTTGTGCAAGAGAGCCGAATAGAGGGTTTTTAGGTGATGCCCTAGATGTCAAATGGTGCATTTTTAGTGGAAAATGGTGGTTTAGTGCTAGGGTTTGAAGAAATATTTGGGGGCAGCATATCTCTTGTACGGACCTAAGGTAGTTTCAGGCTTTGGTTGTTTTAGGCTTTGGTTGGTTGTGGGAAGGTTTGGAGTATGGGTTTTCAATATACCCTTGCCTAACTTGTGAAAGAAGAGGGTTTTGGGGTTTATTATGTTAGAGGGCTTATCATGCCCTAAAATTTGAGGAACAGATGGTTTGGAAGACTGGTTAATGCTTTCCAATGGTGGTTTGCATGTGATAGGAAGAATAAAGGGGGGTTGCTTTGTTAATTTGGCATAATTGGCCTTGTGGACAACGTAGTTTGCTTGTTTTGTGAAGGTTGATCCAAAAGAGTCTTATGAGGGTTTGATGTATGTTGAAGAAGGTTTAAATGGGTACCTAAAATGGTGGTTTGTTGCAGAGGTTGTTAAGGAATTATGAGAGTTAAGGTGGGAAAAATAGGTCTGCAAACCTACAAAAGTGACTAGGTGAAAAGTTGAAAATGTTGGAAAGAGACACTGCACATATTTTATGGTGTTGTCGTTGATGGAAACCCTTGTCATCTAGTCAATCTGCACATTGCAATTTTCTCATATTGGTAGATAGATTGAAGATCAGTGATTATATGTTAAGTTAGAACAAAGCATCCAGTAATTTTGTGTTCTTTAATTCATATTTAGATTTTCTATTATTATTTTGTGTTGTGGATCTCAAGGAGTATTGTTTGATGCATAATATGTGTTATCTGTAAATCTTGGTGCCTTGTATCAATTTGGGTGGAAGTTAGAAGGTCCGGTGAACTAATTTTTTGTTCATCAGTATTTGGAGGCTGACTTGGTGAATATAATGTGTCACGGATATTTGAGGAGTTATTGTTTAAGTATTTTTGTGTTTGAACTTTTTGGTTTGGGTCCTCACTATGTTGTGGATGACTCTTGTGGATGCACATTGAATATTATGGATGATTTGAGCCAACTGTTTGTGAATATTTCTTATTTTTTTGAAACTGACATGTAGTGATTGAATTCTTGATGGTGGATATATATAAGTGATCAATTATATCATTTTGGTGTGTGTTCGATGTGAGTTGATGTATGTTGCAAATTGTAGAAGGTCAATAGAGCGGTTATGCATAGTTTCACTTGTGCATTAAGGATTTTTGGTGTGAATTGAAGCAGAACAGAGCAGAAGAATTGAATTAGTTAGAAGGTCCAAAATTTGATTATTGAGCCTAACCAGAACTATAATCAAGCATTTGTAGATGCTACTTTATCAGTTCAAATTCATGGAAGTATTCCAAACTTTTGTAAGGAAGTAAGCCTTTCAGTTTTTGAGCAGTGTGCTCTAGGCAGTGTGCCTGAATGCAAGTGCATTCTCATTTTGTAATGTTTTATTTTTAGTATACTCAGAACAATATTGTGGATTCACCTCCACCATGGTTTTTCCCCTAACATGGTTTCCACGTAAAAAATCCTTGTGTTATGTTGTGGTTTTTTGTCTTATGTGCATGCATTTTTATTTAGGTTGAATGTTATCAGCACTTTAATTATCAGATTAATAAAGTTAAAAATAGCACAACACTGATTCACCCCCCCTCTCAGTGTTGCTTGATTCCAACAATTGGTATTAAATCTCAATTCCTCGAAAGAAGCTTAAAAGCTTGGGGAAGATCTTGGAAAGTGTTTCAATGGATTCAAGCAATCTTCAACAACTTATGGTAGCCCTAGATGATCTTGATCAGGCAAAATCTGAAGTCTGGGAATTACAAGCAAATCTCATGAATGTTGAGAGATTCATTGAGTCACTGAAAGAAAAAATCAACAAGTCCAAAGAGAAGATAAGGGAACTCTATGATCAGATCAAGTAGGAAGACAGTAAATGCATTATAGATGAACAACTAAGTCAAACCCTAAAGGAAAAGATAGAAGAATGTGAAAAGCTTGCTAGGGATAATGCAGTTCAAAAGCATGAGATGGAATCTATTATGATGAGGATGACTAAGGATATTGAAGACATAAAGAAGAATGAAGAAAAGCTTGCCCAATCCCTGCAAAATAAATTTGAAGAATGTAGTCAAATTACTAATGGATTGATTCAGTTGGAACTTGAGTTAGAACAATCCAAACATAATGAGGAAGAGCTTTAAAAACACATTGTTGATCTCAGAGATGAACTTGTTACTGCAAATGAATTCAAGAAGTTCAATATTAGCTCAAACAAGCTTGATTAACTAATTAAAAGTTAGAGGACTGATGGTGACAAGCAAGGTCTAGGATATGAGGAAGGAGAATGTTTCGGATCTGGACAAAGGAGGTTTAGACAAGGAAATTAGATGAACAACACTAGAAGGTATCCGGTAAGACAACCTAATGCTCAAAGATTTAATGGTATTTGTTATGTTTGCAATAAATTTGGTCATATGGTAGCTCAATGCAGAAGTAGAATGAATTCAAGTGGTCCATCATTCTCTGGTTAGTGCTTTAATTATAACAAGTATGGCCATAAGTCAAATGAATGTAGAAATGTGATGAACAAATTTTATAGGAATGTTAGATGTTATACATGCAATAGATTTGGCCATATTGATAACCAGTGTAGATCAAGAGAAAGATAGTGGAACAACTGGTATAGACAAAGAAATGTGGTGTGCAACAATTACAACAAAACTAGTCATATTGCTAGATTCTATAGAAGAAGTCTGGTAAATCAAAGAAGAAACATGCAGAAGGATCAAAAAGGAAAAGGGAAAGTCACTATAGATCAGATCAAGAAATAGATAAAGAAGATATGGGTAAAGAAGAGTCCCTTTGTTGTAGGAAATAAGTCAGTACTAGAATCAGCTTCTGGTAATTCCTCTGGGAATTAGGTTAAGGCCTCTAGCCTAGGGGGAACTATCAAGAAAATATTTCAAACCCCCTGTAGGAAATCGACATCAGGATGTGAATGAGTTTAGTGATTGTATTGATGATCTATAGATGCTATTGAACAATTGAAGAGGGTATTTATGTAGAATTGAAGGTTCACATAAGAGTTATTTTTTACAGTGTATGGAAACAGGGTATCCAGATGAGTTAGGGAAAAAGCATTTATTACGTCAAAAATGTTAGGTGTGTGAATGATAAAAGGTTATTTCTATCCTTCATTTGTCACTTTGTATTTTGAGAAAAGAAGTTTGAAGAGCTCTGAAGAAAACTTTGGTGAAATTTGGCAAGAACTCAAGTGTGAAGGTGATTTGAAGTTCAAACCCTAATCTAGCTAAAAGGCATTTTTTGGGAAAACTTGAAAAACTGTGAATTTCTAAAAATGGCTACTCCATTGGTAGTTGAAGTCAAGGATAGACCTCATCTGAAGTTCAAGTGGCATCCTTTCAAGTTTGTTGAGACCGAGTCCTTATGTGCATTTTCATCTATTTCATACAATGTTTTGCACATTGAAGATATTAGGGCATACATTCATGCTAATATTGAGGAGTTAGGGAGCTCCTAGTTGCTAAATCTATATTCCAAACACATTGTTGGAGAGGATTTCTATGTCAAGCCTGAATTCAAAACCATAGAGGAAAAGAAATTCATGTAGATTGTGAAATTTCCCATGTTTGATGAAAATGAATGGGTCTTATACATCTTGAGTCGAGTTCATGTTGAATTCATGTGGTTGAACCAACCCTTCAAGATTACAAAGAAGCTATAAGTGTTGTTATAGGTTTAAATTCCTCCAGTGGATTGCCGATTTTGAAGTCTGTGAGAAATAAAACAGTCACTAATGCAACTAGTTCTGTATTTGATAGAAGAGCGATGAAAATTGATAACATCATTGATGTGGGTGTGAAATTTTACTTGATGGTCATTGGTTATAAGATATATTACTCCAGCTGAGAAAATTTTGTATCCAGTATAGCCATATATGCAACCTATCAAATGGTAAAGGAGAATGCAGTGTATGATTTATGTGAATTGCTTTGAAGTCAGCTTATGGAAAATCTTGGTAAGATTAAGAAAGACAAGAAGAATTCCTTTAAATACGGTAATCTATTTCTATGTTTGTTCTTTTATTGCATGGATGAAGCTCTAGGAGTTGGGAAATTGCATTGGAAAAGCAATAAGCCTATCATTGTTCAGATTAGAGGTCCATGTTATTCAGCCTTGGTGATTTGCAGGCCAAGAAAACAGTAATTTGGGGATATCTCAAAAACTTTCAGAATGAAATGCAAGCAAGGGAAATAATTCCCACTTCTATTGTGGAAAATTATAAGGATACAATCTGTTTTATGGTGGATATTGATCAATGCTTGATGGAAGCAACAAAACCTAGAACCTTCTGGATTATGCCAATGGGTTATGATGTTGAGGAGAGAATCTTAGAGCTATACACACAACATCTATTGAGTAAGCCTTTGGATCTGTCTGAAGAAAGGTTTGGAACATATGCAGAGAAAAATATGCAAGTCCATGAGAAATTGAAGAAACCAATGATAGTTTGGAGAGTGAGGAAAGAAGTGGAAGTCTTCACATAAAGCATTGGCATACCTGCAGAAGCTATAAGAGAAGCCAGAAGGAAAAGAGAACAAGCTGAAAGTGAAAAAGGAAAAGAGCCTGCTAAAATTGAATCTGCTAGTCCAACAACATCCTCTACTCAAACTAGATCAACAAGGAGCTCAACACCCCTATCTAGACATGCAAAGAAGCCATCCCTTGCAAAAGCTAAAGTTAAGGCATCTGTTTAAAGGAAGAAGGATAAGAGCATAAGAGTGTATATAGCTATTTCAGATGATGAAGAGATAGAATTTGATGAAGTTAGAGAAATAAAGCATATAAGCACCCCTGTAGCAATAATAGTCAAGCCCTCTAGTGAGGAGGAGAAAGCAAAGAAGACAAAGCCTGAAAAACCAGGTATGTCAGTAGAGGAAATTGAAAGAGGTATAATTAAGGATGGAAATCTTAACCCCCTATATGAAGTGTATGGTACCTTTGATACTGTTGGTCAAAGAGTCCTTAAGGAGGCTACAATAAAATATTTGAACAATTTCAATATGACTCTTGTTGAGATAATGGCACAGTTTCCTAAGGAATTGTATGAAATTTTGGAGATGAGGAGAGTTTATGCTAGAACTGAAGAAGAGCAGCTGAGAAAATAGGTTCTTGCAAATATAAGTCTGGTAATGTCTGTTGAAGAAATGAAGTCAATCCTAAAAGAAGCAAAAAGATATTTCAAAAGAAAAACAAGAATAAACAAGCTTATGTTGGGTAAAACTAAAGTAGAAAAAGAAATTGAAAGCATTCTAAAGAAAGATCTATTAAAGAATAGAATTGGTGTTGTTTCTGAAGAAGAGCATGTGGAAGATATTTCAGCTGGTCTGGTAAATGAAGAGGTTACAATTGAGGACACATAGATTCCTCTTGATGTACATAATACAGAAGATCCTGTTAGCTCTCAAAAACGTAGGTAAGAATACCTCAAGAGGCTGCCAAACTCTTGGTACATTTTAGGGTAAAAGACAAAGCCAAATGGTTTAAGCCTTCTACTCTTTAGGTGCTGCTAGACCTAGGCGGGTGTACCTAAACAAATGAAGCAGACTTAATGTGCTTATCTTTCTTGAAAAAAATTTCCCACAATGGAAAATGGGAGTGGACAAATGAAATCAAATTTGGTATAAATTGTATAGCAATGTTCCAAAACTAAATCCTAATATGCTCAGTTAACAGATGTAAAGAAAATGAATGAATCTAAATGGTGAAATGCAGACACTAGTGCCTTATTGGGTATGTGGAGTCAAATGAAATAGAAATGAGCAACCTCTTTCTAGAAAACACTCAAATTATTGGCATATGTTTTGTTTATATCTTGTATAAACATGCAAGACTGTGATTGCTAAGCTCTTCTTAATAATCCAGATGAATTTCCCTGATTACTGTGATCAACCAAAAGGATTTAATCTCTCCTTGAAAGAACCAGTTAATTAACCACATAGATACAACAAATGTGCACTGATAAATTGAATATAAACTTGTTATTCTAATTTAAACAACCAGAAAGCATCAATCTTAGAGACAACTTAGTAATACTTTCAATAAGCACAATAGACAATTGACACCATAAATGAACTGCCACATCAATTGATTTTCATTGATATCTCCATTTGAAATCATGCATCATAATCTCTTATCTAAAAATTTTATTCTACTGTATCCATTTTTAATGTATCTACTACTGTCTATCTACTATCTACCATCTCTATATTTATAATCGAAAATGAATATTTATACATTTGCATCTAAAAATACACATATCTTCGCATTCCATGTAGGCAAGCAACAGTATTCGGGTTTCATTTAACACTTGCTGAACACTCGTCGAAACATTTTGTAGTCATACCGATCCTCAAATGTTTCATCGATAGTCATCCTGTGTATCACTATAATGTCATGTTGTTTCATCGACACTGGAGTCTCGATAGTCGCCCCTCATCCTTTATGTTTCGTTGTGACCTCTAGAGTCGGGGAGATGTCCCATAGATCACACTGTGTTTTACCAAGATGCACCCCGTGGTAATTTTTTGGTCGCTGAAAGGTAACCACCTTTTCACTAATGAAACCATATCTCGGCGTGACCTTCAAGTTTCTTACCGATGAAATTGATCTTACCGATGAAATAAATTTCATCAATAAAACTATGAATCTTCGAAAAGACTCATACCGATGCCAAATGTCTCGTTGAACCCATTCCTCCAAATTACTCTATTCGGTGAGACTCCCCGAAGTATTCTATTTGTGTGACTTATAGGTCAGTAGGACTACATGACTTCCTCCTGACAATTCTTTGATATAATCCCTTTGTTGCATCGGCAAGACCAAACAACTTCAGTAATACCTTACTCTAATGCACTTTAGTCTTACCGATATGCATATCCTCATCGGTGTGACAAAACGGATCAGCAAGACTGCAAGACCTCATCCCAAATAACCTTTGATAGGATTCCCCTGTGCATGTCAGCGAGATCAGAGGTACTCATCGAGACCTCATTTTGAATACCCTTTGTGTTTTGTTGGCAAGACTGGAGCCACTCACCAAGACCTTACTCTGATGCATATGAGTCTTACCGAGATGTTATTCTTGTTGTTAGTTGGTAAGACACGCCCCATTCGATGAGACCACATATTGAATACAATTTGTTTGGCTGAAGTGTTGGGTCATTCCACGCTAGTCGGTGAGATACAAAGAGTTCGTCAAGACTTCACCCCGAAGAAAATCTCTCACCGACATGCTCCTTCTGTCGTCGGTTGGTGAGACAAAATGCGATTGGTAAAACCTTGTACCGACGATAGCCCCCTTTGTCGATGGACGAATTTTCCCCTGTTGCTGAGACAATGTGTATGTCTTGCTGAAAGATTCCAGTAGGTGAAATCTTATCATTGTGACATTCCTGAGGTCTTGCCAATAATCTGCAACAAAATGTATATTAGTAGAAAATGCAATATGGATCAGGGAGACCTTGATTTCTTCATGCCGATAGGAATTATAATATGGAATATTCAGACCCAGAAGGACTTATGCGATCTCATGGCTGGATATGGGCAAAATGTTATGAAGAAAGGGCTTTTGTGCACATGGCAAGGACTCATTTGGAAACTCATTAATGCAATTGACTGTGAAAATTTCAATTTTTTCACAGTTCTAACAGAACCTATGGAGATTGAAGCTCTTAAAATTGTGTCGGTTGAAGAAAAGTAGATTTTCGTTTGAAGAAGTTGAAGCTCCAAATAACAAGCAAAAATTTGTGGTTGTGGAAAAAGTAGTTGAGGAAAACAAGGTTGAAGTTAAGGGAGTTATAGTAGAAGCAAGAGACACTGCAGAGGCAGTGAAGAACTTTCTATAAGAGCAAAAGGAAGAATTTGATCTTGAGTTGGTAGATGCTCCTATTCATTTGTCTACCTTATCCCCAATTCAGAAAATGAAAGTTGCATCATTTGCACAAGCTAAGGCTAGGGAAGAAATTTGAAGTCTCACATTGAGGACAGTGAGTTATTGAATCTCGCATCTGGCATTTTGGAGAAGATCATGCCTACTTATGTTAAGGATCCATCTGGATCTTCCTCCGGTGAGCTGAAGAAACTTATAAATTTGGTAAGTACTCATTTTGAGTCACTTGAGAAGTCAGCTTTGGTCAGAGTTCAGAAGGAATTTGATGCTAGGAAGATCATTAGGTTGAAAGGATTGATCGAAAATGACAAATATTTGTTAGCTACCTATGTGAAAAATATTTAAAGTGCATTGTCAGAAGGTGGAAGGATTTGTAAGTTGTTTTTATCTTTTTCAAAACTTACCGAGGAAAATGAAGAAGGTTAAGGATCATGAGAAAGAGTTAGCTACTATTTCTAATGCTTTTGATCCTTTAACTGTTTCTGTTGGAGAGCAAGAAGGTCAAGTTATATCTATACTTGATAAAATAAAGAGTCTGAAGCATGATAATGACAAATTTGTGGAAAGAGTTGGTGAACTTAGAGGGTTAATTGATCCAAAGATGGAAACCATGTTGAATGCTTTGAAAGAAGCACAAGATGCCATGGCAGTCAATGATCTAGTGAACCTTGAATCTACAGAAGTGCAATCTTATTTACTTTGTGGTCACATAACTATTCTGGAAAGCCTTAAGAAGTGTTGGGACACAAGCTTGAAATTGTTAAAGACAAATTTTGCAAATATCTTCAAGTTTGTGTAAGTTGTTTGAAACAAAGTTTTTACATATGAAGTTTGAAGTTTTTGTTTGTTTATAGGAGTTTTGTATGCAAATTCCCCATCTTTTCCATTGATGTCAAAGTGGGGGAATAGAATAGTGAAAAATGTATATTCATCTAAGGGGGAGTTGTAGTTTTGAGTTGTGGATGAAGATCTTTTTGGAGTTTTGGGTGGTAGTGTATTTTTGTTGGTACTAATCTCACACTCAGTCATTTTTCACTAACTGTTGCCATCAATGCAAAAGTGGGAGATTGTTAGCAAGAGACACTACACATGTTTTCTAGTGTTCTCATTGATGGCAACCCTTGTCAGCTAGTCGATCCACACGTTGCAATTTTATCATACCGATAGACAGATTGAAGATTAGTGATTATCTGTTAAGTTAGAACAGAGCATTTGGTAATTTCGTGTCCTTTGATTCATATGCAGATTTTTTGTTTTTATTTTGTGTTGTGGATCTCAAGGAGTATTGTTCGCTGCATAATATGTTTTATCTATAAATCTTGGTGCCTCGTATCAATTTGGGTGGAAGTTAGAAGGTTCGGTGAACTAATTTTTTGTTCATCAGTATTTGGAGGCCGACTTGGTCAATATAGTGTGTCACAAATATTTGAGTTATTGTTTAAGTATTTTTGTGTTTGAACATTTTGGTTTGGGTCCTCACTATGTTGTGGCCAACTCCTATGGATGCGCATTGAATATTATGGATGATTTGAGCTTACTGTTTGTGAATATTTATTATTTTCTTGAAGTTGACATGTAGCGATTAAATTCTTGGTGGTGGATATATATAAGTGATCGATTATATCATTTTGGTGTGTGTTCAATGTGAGTTGATGTATGTTGCAAATGTTAGAAGGTCAATAGAGCGATTACACACAGTTTCACTTGTGCATTAAGGATTTTTGGTGTGAATTGAAGCAAAACAAAGCAGAATCAGTTAGAAGGTCCAGAATTTGATTGTTGAGCCTAACCAGAACTATAATCATACATTTGTAGATGTTACTTTATCAGTTCAAAATCATGGAAGTATTCCAAACTTTTGTAAGGCAGTAAGCCTTTCATTTTTTTAGCAGTGAGCTCTAGGCAGTGTGCCTTAATGCAAGTGCATTCTCATTTTGTAATCTTTTTTTTTTAGTACACTCAGAACAATATTGTGGATTGACCTCCACCGTAGTTTTTCCCCTAACATGGTTTCCACATAAAAAAATCCTTGTGTTATGGTTGTTTATCCTATGTGCATGCATTTTTATTTTGGTTGAATGTTATCAACACTTTAATGATCATATTAATAAAGTTAAAAATAACACAACACTGATTCACCCCCCCTCTTAGTGTTGCTTGATTCCAATAGAAAATAAGCCAAGATTGTTTTTTGAGGGAAGGAAGGAGGTTGGAATCCTTTTGTATTGTGGAAGTGAGTTGATTGCCTTCCTGTATTGCTATCAAAATCACTTCCTATGACACCAAAACATGAAACCCTCACTATCATTCCAAAGGGGTTTATTGAAAAACACTATTCTAGGCTTCTACATAGCAAACATCAAGATCATTATACAATCTAGCCAGGGTTAAATCTTACTCTTCATTCTCATGCCAAATCAATCATCTCCCAATCTTTCCTAAGACAATTTCACCAAAACCCAACATCTAAATCCATTTTTAAGCCAAAATTAACCCAATTTCCTCTAGGACAGCAACCAAAAACATTCCTAACATTTTCCCTACTCCTAAATCTTATTCCTACATCTAATCCTACCATTTTTTACACATTTATTCATTTATAGTCTTCAAACCCTTATGGTTGGCTATGCAAACCCGCAGTCAGTAATTTGACAAAAAAATTCTTAAAACTCAATGAATTTTTGTCACTCCAAAGAAAAAATGTAGCTAACACCTATATCTACCAATTGGAAAAGCTTTCAGGACATAATACTTCTTAACAGTCAAGTATAATATTCTGCAACAGAAAAATTCAATGAAACACACAAAATTACAAGAGAAATTAGGGGATTTTTATTATTTTTCCTTCACGAAAACCTTCAACAACCTCTTCCTTCAAGTTCCCAACATATTTAAACCTTAACCAACCAATGAAAATGGCTCTAACTTCCCTTTTAATTCCCATTACCCTTGGGCTTCTTCAAGTTTACATTTTTTTGCACTTTTTTCACATTAACAAGTTTTTAGTTTTTGCAATTTTACATGATTTTGACAAATATGCAACATGAACTCCAAAATGACCCCAAAACCAACTAACATGAATTATTACATTATAAATTGGTCTAATATGACCTTATTCAATTGAAAAAACTCAAAACAAAAAACTAACTTAAGACTTCCATGAACCAAACTTGCTCAATAACCTTGGTGCTCCTGCACCAAATTTCAATATTTGAGTAAATCTCATTACAAGTAAATCTCATTACAATGCCTTAGGTACTTCATTCTCATGGATCTTTTACAATGTCACTCATACATTTGAGGTTATCTTATAATGTCTACATCATAGGTGCTCATTATGAGGTTAACTTCAAATGAGTAACTTGAGATTCCCTCGCTAAGCTTCACACGCTCTTTTATAATGTCTTCAAATCAGAATTGAGATTTGTCAAGATCATCAAAATAAAGATGTTGCATTGATTTTTTGGCTGAGATTCTCTTCGATGGCTCATAAATTAGCATTTTTTGCAATGAGAGACCAATCAATTTTTAGTAGTTTACTTACAAATATGCAAAGTAAAAGAAGAAAAAGAAAGAGCATCCAAAATGGAAATGAAATGAAAATAGATGGAAGGCACTTACAGATAGGAATGTCAGTCTCTCAACTTATTCAATCTTGGTCATACATCTTCACTGGCAGTTACAAGATACCTATTGCACACAACACCTCTCATGAATAGAATAACTTGAAATTCGAGATGCTCTTATAATGTCTACATCATAGGTGCTCATGATAAGGTTAACTTCAAATGAATAACTTGAAATTCCCTCATCAAGCTTCACATGAACTTTTGTAATGGATTAAAATCATAATTGAGATTTTTCAAGATCATCAAAATAAGGATGTTGGATTGCTTTTCTGGGTGAGATTCTCTTGGATGTCTCATAAATCTGCATTTTCTACAAGGGGACACCAATCAATTTTTAGGTTACTTACAAATAGGAAAAGTAAAAGAATGTGATAGCATTGGCATCAAACAAATTAATGTGCATACAAGTATAAATTAATAAGAACCAATGTGCATACTTACAAACAACCAATGTTTAACACTCTTATGTGGGTACCTTCTAAGCCACATTCTAGTAACAACAATTGAGCCTATAGGGTATTCGATGTTTTCTCCATCTATAACTGGGGCCTCCAATTTATTTTTGGCATCAACACAATGACACACATAATAGTTTGTTCCCTCTTTGTTGTTTTCATCTGCAATAACTGCATAAACATGTCCTGCATTGATATGTGTAGCAAATCTCTTGAAATTAGTCAACATTATGAATACACTACAAAGTAAAATAACAATATGGAATCTCAAAAAATAAGAAAGTAGATATATTACCTAGTTGAACTAGATCTAATACGTGGTCAAAGTCGACCAATGATTCCATTTGTATTAGTTCCAATGCCATCAGAGGGTGATACATGTGAAGTGGGCTAAGATAACTTGTCAACCATTTGTCAACCCACTCCCCTGAATCACAATCATTATAGGCTTGCATTGTACATGAAGAAAAAGCATGCCATCTTTCGTGTATTGATACTCCATGAACCTGCATTTAAGCTAAAGAGTGTAGCTCACTTGATCCTATTAGTGTACAAAATCCTCATATGGTGCAATGTTAGTATCATCCATCAACCAAAAATATACGAACTGAAGACGTACCCTCATTACCTAGACCCATTGAAGCATTACACCACTCGACGATTGATCTTGCATCTATCAACTTTGCACTATCTTTATACTTTAACTCTTCTTGTGCTAATGCTCTTTTCACGCATGCTTTTGCACCATCATACTCCCCCTTTCCATGCCTAGCCTCAAAAAAGTTCCACATATGCTAAACACCTATAATGACATGCATCCTACTCAACTAATAAAACATGTGCGAGTTCTTGAACTATGCTACACATAGTTATCCAACCATATTATATGTCAACCGTATGTTATTCCCCTTTGAGCCAAATCACTATAGAACATCTGGAAGCAACCTTGCATGAACTCTGGAGAATGTGTGCAATCATCACTAATATAAAAGTGATACTCCCTCAATACCTTCCTTTGGTCCTTTGTACTATCAACTCCATGAATGAATGTTATGTGCACAAATATCGAAACCTGTGTGGAGTTGTAATACTATGACTACATCTCACGTTGTGGCTATAGAGTGTAATTCTCTACAAATTCAACCATTAATACTATGATGCCAACTGGAAAGGTGTCCTTGCATAGCTTGAATTGTGTGTCCAACCATCAGGCTCTATGGGAACTCCTTGCATACTCATACACTATATTATCACGAAACATGGACATAAACTGATACACTAGAATCTTCTGAATAGCCAAATCACACTTTTTTTTCTTGAGACCCATCCTTTGTAGCGTATGCCACTATTTTATACTTCCTAAACTCTACTAGTTTTTTTCCCACCTTATATGTGCTTTCCATATGTTGACATATTGGCATACACTTCAAGCCACCGCAACACTCGCATGAACCATCCAAGCATGTTGTCCTCTGGAATATTTGGCCATCCTCTATTTCACATAAAAAAAATTATAAGAACTCTATTGAAGATTTTGGTGGGGCTTCTATGCCACAATCTTGCAAAACATTGTTAGTATGCAAATCTAAACATATAGAACGATAAACATCATAATGGTTAGAGAATTCAATATGTAGTATACAACAACAGGTAGTGCGTGTGTTATTTTATCTTGACATAAAAAGGTTTAAGCATTTCAAAAAATCTTTGACAAATACTAATTTGAGGATAATCCTTTTTAAATTTATGAAAAAACTGGGTTTGAGTCATATCCAAAAAATGCTTTGGATGTGGCTCATAGTTCCGACTACCGATTCTCCTTCTTACCACATCCCTTTGATTCAAAGATGACCTTTTGTTATTCTTCCACTACTCTTCAATTAGTGTTCTTAATGCTTCAACAAGTTTTTATCTTTTTGTGGCAGTCTCCCCGAGAATGCCCATAATTCATTTGAATCGATGCCCTCAATTCTTTGTTGCCTTTGAACGACTTTTGACAAAAAAATTCTACTAATTCTCATTTGTTCACTCATCTTTCTAATGAGATGAGCTCTCTTTGTTTGATTGCTTACCAAAGTTGATGTAATGACACATCAGGTGACATTACTATCCTTTGAGTGTGAGGTTTTACCCACACTCTCATGGGCATGTGCAAGATCATGGGGGTCCAAAAAGTGGCAATGTGAAAAAAAGGTGTTTTAACACATCCAAAAATGTGGAATTCACGCCTTTGACTATTTGCAGGCTTGGGTACAATATCCATTTAATACCAAACCAAAATGGATATCTATTTCAAAATAGATATTTGTTTTTTTTCCAAAATGGATATCCATTTTGGAAAGCAGGAAGCCATTTTTTTGAAAAATAAAATGGATATCCGTTTTGAAAACCTAAAAAACCCTCTCTAGTAAAATGGGCATAACTTTTTTCGTTTCTTATTGAAATTTCAATTTTTTATAGGAATTGGAAAGGGGATTGAGAGCTCTACGCAATGGACTAGGTGGTGTTTCTATATTGCACACCAAAAAATAATTATAATCATTTGAACTTCATATTTAATTTTTGAAACATCAAATGCTCACTAATTTCACATGCAAAGTCTATTTTTCATGATTTTTTTGTAACACTCATCTCAAAATACTTGAAACATTAGAAGAAGTAATGAATAATGAAATATTTATAGTTTTTGTAGCAAGGAGATGAAAAAATCTTCATAAATCATCATATCTCTCTATCCATTTCTCTACCTCTCTATTTATCATTGTCTCCCCTTAAGCTCTATACCTATTCCTCCCTCCTTTCTTCTCTCTTTATCCTTCTTTATACCTATCTTTCTCACTCTCTCTCCTTGAGCTCTAGACATATCTCTCTACCTCTCTCTCCATCCTTCCTTCGCTCTCTCTCTCTCTCACTCCCTCTCTTTCTCAAGTCCCTCCCACTCCATCTCCCTCTCTCTCTTTCTCCCTCTCCATCTCCCTCTCCCTCTCCATCTCCCCTCTCCCTCTCTCTCTCTCTCTCCCTCCCTTTGAAGTATCTCTTCCTCTTAAGTCTCTCTCCCTCTTAGGTCTCTCTCTCAAGTCTTTCCCACTCCCTCTCTCCCTCTTAGGTCTCTCTCTCTCAAGTCTCTTCCACTCCCTCTCTCTCTTTGTTCTCTCCCACTCCCTCTCTCTCTCTCT